>KZ451993.1:2852364-2867137 GCA_002786265.1 Apostasia shenzhenica
GTAATAAAAGATTATGAATTTAACATTAGCATACTTACATTAGCAACAAATTAGGATAATTTGAACATGGAACCCGTGACCTGACATGGCAGTCAGAATTCCAGCACTTTTCAGTACAATGGCAAGCAATTGTTACTGGCAGATGCTTGGGAATTTGACAGCATTGCAAGAACCTTTAAAATCCTTACTTGTGTTACCGTCATAATAAACAGTAAAAATTAAGGCATAAGCATGGCAAGTAACATACCAAGAAACATCGCATGTGAAAGTTGCTATAAAAACTTGCTTGAGGCTTTCAACAGGATGAAGAAGCTCCTTCAAGGTAACTTCTCTATGGTGATAAGAGGTGAGATGACCCGTATACTCAAGGCGATTAAGAAAGAAGGTCTTGCCATCAGAGTAAAGATCAAGATTTGTTTCTTTCTCTGAACGTGGATGAGAGCCACTCTTTTTAAAAAAAGTTCACTGACTTCGGCTCAACTTCTACATTGGCGGCAATACCTCCTGCAATTTTCATGGAACCAATTACACTGTTAGTACAACCGATTGCCTTAGCAGCCATTATGGAGCAGTTCTCAGAAGCCAGAACAGGAAATGAGGCAACTGAGCCATGACGTTTGACTCCATTCAATCCGCTTTGCTGTTCAAAATTGAATCGTAATGACCTACGAAGATATTTTAGAGGGTCTCCCGTTCTTAAAACCCTTTTACAGAGGTTTAGAAGGAGATCAGCTCTGGCAATAGCTCGTTCACTGGCATCAGGGATTCTAGCAAAATCCAACAGAACAATGCTCCTCACAACAAATCCACATCTCATCTTGCAACAAGGGGCCGATCCAAGGCCGCCACAGCCAAAGGCAACCTCGTCTCCCTCCGACAAATCTGCAACGATACCCCTTCGAAGCCTTTGCCCATTGAGGTAGACGCCATTCTGAGAAACCCTAAACCCTAAACATTCGCTCTCGGAACGGAAGGTACGCCTCACCTCTTCAAGGCGAGACGCGCGGGAAAAGAAGAATCCATCAACCAATCTGAGCTTCCGGTCATCGCCGTCAAGAAAGATTTGGCAGTGACGCCGGCTAACGCAGCAGTGATTGAACGTAATCTGGCAATGCCTCCTCTTTCGGCCGACGGTATAAAGACGGTCTGATATGAGGCAGGTAAGCTGCTGACACTCACCAGCGCCGCTGCCGAGGGGACGGAGGTAGCAAAATCCCATGCTGGAAGAAGGAATAGTCCGTTTCGAGGAACAGGAAGGAATAAAACCAGATTCATCGGTTCCATTGATGGGGTTGTCCGTCGCCATGTCAGAAATCAAATTATTGTGCACATATTCGGATGTTTCTCTTGAAGAATACACATAGAATCAATGGAATATTTAAAATAGCAAACAAAATGATTATTTGTTGGAACACTATATTATAAGAATCGAAAGAGGATGAACGAATGGTAACTAAAAGAGAAGCAATGAAGGATCCAAGGAAGAAAAAGGGAAGGAGGAGCACCTGTCGACTGCCCCGTGCTTGATCTTCGCCGCCATTTTCTTTTCCCTCTACAAGCCGCCAATTTTTGGCTCGACTGTTTGAAGCAAGCACATACGCACAAAAAACCAGAAAAGCTTCCAAGAGAAGGAGAAATTATTCCCGCCCCCATCCAGCGTGCTGGCCCGTGCACGTAATTTTTTATATGAAATTGTTTTATTTGATATAGATATTTTATATGATTTATTTTGAAAACTTATTTGATTTATATATATATATATAACATAAAAAATTTATATAAATTAAAAACAATTATATATATTATAAAACTAGTCATACCAAATATAATATTTATATATTTTTAAAAATATATATATTATTTTATAGAGATAATTTTCTTCTTTGTCTCAATATCATCTTATTTTGTATGATTTCTACTTTGTTTTCATAAATACATATAATTTTTAAAAAATTTATCAAAAATAAAAGATATATATTCTTAAATAATTTATAAAAATGGTGAGAAAATAATGCAAAACTGTAATTTTTTATTATTCCATGTACGATATATCTCATATCATCTATATTGCGCATAAATTAAATGTGAAATATCTAAGCATCATAACACAGAAAATAAAATTTTCACATAAGAGACCACTACTTTGCATCTAACCCAGCAATTAGAAAATCAATTTTATTTTATTTTTTATAAAATAAAACATTCAAAATAATTTATTTTATATTCAATATAAATTTTAATAAAAAAATAAACTTAGTTCACACAGCATAAATTTTAATTTTAATAAAATTCACCTTGTATATATTAATAAAATTAAGACTCCAACCTGCTATGTCATAAATTTTAATTTGCGATAACATTACTTGAACAAAATTTTAGAAACTCGATATATAGCTAAGTAAACAAGTTTAAATATACTAGCATTAAATTTATTACAACAACAACAACCAAGCCTTAATCCCACTAGGTGGGGTCGGCTACATGAATTCTTTATTTCCATTGCGCTCTATCAGTTACCAAATTCTTATTTAAGTTTAAGTAAATATATATATATATATATATAAGCTCATTCATGAATACATTAGTGAGTTTATTCGTGAACCGCATGAATCAAATTCAAATATGTCTTTATATTTGCAAGCTAAACTTGATGCAGCCTCTATTTTGTAAATGAGTATGAACTTGAACTGGCCACTACACGGTCCATTTTCAAAAAAATCCATGTATGTAAGATGAGAGGCCATTTATTGCAAAAAATTCAAAAATTTATTTCATAAGCCTCCTGCTTCCCCACACAGAGGAGAAGTTATTGGGTTTGGACAGCGCACCGTCCGGAACCCAATCAGAGGGCGCCACGTGTGCCATACAGTTGGGCCCGGGCACACGTGGCGCTCTCTGATTGGGCGTCCGAACGGTGCGCGCGACGCACCCAATAATTTTTCCACACAGAGGACTCACCTGTAATTTTCTCAAGATATTTATCTTTTATTTCAAGTGAACTTTTAAATTGACAGTCTTGTGTATAACTTGTAAATAATATTGTTGTATTATGGAATTTTTTGCGAAATTTCACGTATTAGCTCATCATTAATCCATTTTCCATTGGACTTCAATATTATACCCATACTTCCTGGGGCATTGTTTTATAAATGTCCAAAGTGTTCATTTTTTTTTAATTTGGAGTGAAAATCATAACAATACCCTTTTATAAAGCTTTAGTTTGGTGTTGATAATAAGTATCATGAGTGCCATGAGTATTGTTTATCCTATTATTATTATTATTATTATTATTATTATTATTATTATTATTATTATTATTATTTCTTAACAGTTTGAATTCTGAAGAGCAGTTTGATCAATAGTGTTGGTCAACAATACCAAAAGCTCAAATTAATAGGATTAAAAGGAGCACCAAAATTTAAAAAAATATTTCCTCCTATTGGCACATCATATCAACAATCTCAATGACATGGCATCACTCAAGTAAGCGGGCCCTGCACACAATACTAAACGCAACTGCGAGAAAATACCGTTTCACATGTATTTTTGCTGTTTTGTATCATTTTTCATCTTTTCATAAATTTTTTTACTTGATTTACATTCATAAGTAAAATTCAAAAAGTAAATAACAAGCAAAATAAAGTCCATACAAAATTAAAAATATTCATGTAAAAATTTTTCTTTATATAGATACTTTTAATTTTGTATGAATCTTGTTTTGCTTTTTATTTACTTTTAAAATTTTATATATGAATATAAATAAAGTAAAAAAATATTAGGAAAATAATATGAAGCCCTCATACATAACCCTCAAAAGTTCTAGGACCTTTGGGTATTAGTTTTAACCAATAGTTGAAGGGATGATACAATATACTATCCTCTAAATTAATGTATAAAGCTAATATTCAACGGTCTTAGAACTTTTGAGGGCTAGTTATGGGAGCTATGTAGCATTGTTCAAAATATTATACAACAAAAAAAATTTATAAAAAGATGGAATAATAGCATGAAACGATAAAAAAGACGCAAAAGAGTATTTTCTCGCAGTTGCGTCTGATCCTGTTCATCCTTATTCCCAACAGTGTAAAGTAACCTGTTTGAACCAGGGCATAACTTTCTAAAAAGGGCAAATTTCATCAGGTCCCTGAGTTTAAGGGTTATTATAAAACAGGTCCACGTTTTTAAAATCTTATCATTCGGGTCCCTAGATTTTCAAAAATTATCATCTGGGTCATTTTTTATTTTTTTATTATTAAAAAATATACAAAATTATCATTATACCCTTACCCTCCCTCTCTCCACTAGATTCGGCAGTCGCGCCGCCCCGGGCCGCCTCCGGCAGCCTCGTACGGCCGCACGACACCGCCGGCGGCCTTGCGCGGCCGCATGACACCGCCGGCTGCCATGCTCCGCCGTTCGGGAGTGCCGCGCGGCCGCACGACTCAACCGGCCGCCCGTGGGCGCCTGGCCATAATGGTAATTTTGTATATTTTTTAATAATAAAAAAATAAAAAAGGACCCAGATGATAATTTTTGAAAACCTAAGGACCCGAATGATAGATTTAAAAAACGTGGACCTGTGTGATATTAACCTTTAAACTCAGAGACCTGGGTGAAATTTGCCCTTCTAAAAATGCAATAAATGAGATCTAAATTTAAAAAAAAAGACATCCCTCCACAAAAACAGTATAAATAATTAGTCGAGTTGCCCAAGCAAATGAGAGCAAAAAAACAGTATGTTTCCAACATTGGAATTGTCATTTAATTGAAGAGGTATGGAATAATAATTGATTTGCTTATTTTGATAAAATAGAATGTTAAATAAGAAATAGTAGAAAAAATATTAAAATATTAATGAATATAATATAATAAAATTTTATGTTATTTATTATTATTATTAAATTTAATTTTACACAAATAACTAAATTAATATAACTATATAAGTATACATGTATAGTAATATATATAAAGATGCATGTATGTATATGCATATATATATATATATATATATATGTATATATTTGTATAAATAAAAGTAATTTTAGAGTAATATTTTTAGCCTACAAGAAATGATTATTCTTTGGGTTAGCGGAAAGAATAATTATTCCATAAATTATTCAATAGATATTTTTATGAAATAGCTATTCTATCCAAGTAAATATGAGAATAGCTAGTTTATAAGAACTAAAGGTAGAATATAATAGTTATTTTATCTAAGTGAGTTCATATTAATTATGAAAAATTAAAACAGAATAGATTCTTTGCATTCTTATAAAAAAGAAATTTAGAGACTTGGAAAAGTATATTAATTCTAGCACAAAAAATATAAATTGACTTATCTTCAAGCTTTGAGGATGCAATTATATTTTACCAAAATATTTTTTTATTAAAAGTAAATATCATCTATTTCTCTGAGTTTAAATATATAGGTATGTCTATCATTTTAAAAATATTTCATTTAAGTTTTTTATTGATCTTTTTATTAAAAAATTAATCGAATAAACTTAAAACATTTTTTGTAATCTTTTTTAGATCACTCTTTCCTTCCCCCATTTGTCCGGAGAAGGAAAATAATAAAAAAAGGCTATATATTTAAATTTAGGGATAATTACCTATATGTCACACAATTTAGTTTTATTTATGACTTACTCATCAATTCTTAGTTAATTACGCTATGCACACTCAAAACATTACAAAATCTTACATATACACATTTGAGTTGAAACATAATCAAAATCTATTTGAAAAAAGATATTCTGTGAGTAAATCATTAAAGTTATATTTTTATTTTTAATGATACATACCACACTAAAGCGCTGATTTGTCCTAAAATTAATTCACATCGCGGTGTCTCTTTCCTTTACTGCCACCTAAACATTAAGGTTTTAGGATTTTCACTCAAAATATATTTAAATTTCTTTAAAATAATATGATGAACAGCTCAAAGTTTTTGAGATCTAACTATAGTTAGATTATTGAAAAATTATGATTACTCATTATAATAAAAATAAGTTAAAATATGTGTATGTAAGATTTTATATTATTTTGAATGTGCATAGCGTAATTAAGTAAGAATGGATGGGTAAGATATAAATAAAATTAAATTGTGCAGCATGTAGGTAATTATTCTTTAAATTTATTTACTAAAATTTATATTTCTATCTTCTAATAACAAAAATATGATAGAACTCATACAAAATATTTATGTTAATTTTAAGAACTTAATTAATTGAAAATAATTTTGAGATTTAAAACTCAAATGAAAAGTTTTTAAAATCACAATTCCCAGTGATATTATCTTGTAACTTTATTTGAAGCATATATAATTACATCTCCGCTTTTGGGAATAAATTTTGATGAGCATGAAATTAATTATTGTCAGCAAGCCTGATTAGCGGCGAGCGCGCCCGACTCTGCACCAATCAATTGATACTATAAGTCAATTTTGCGTTGAAATTACGTTAAAATGATTAAAAAAAATTAAGAGAGATTTATATACATAATTATCAATTCTTTTTATTTTTTATTTTATTATTTAATCCCTTAAATTTTTCATTATTTATCATATTAAGTAAACTGTAAGAATTTTTTAATAAATTTATAAAAATTATAGATCAAATAATAATTAAAAAATAATTATAAGGATCTTGATGTAATTAACCCTTACTAAAAATCAAAACTTACAAATAGCTAGTAGGCGTGCACATGGCCAGCGAAGATGGCGTCGACGCGAGCTGCGTAGAGCACCTCCTCCATTGCCTTCCTCATGTCCTCGCCCTCCCCCTGGTGCGCCTCGTTCATGTTGTACCACGGCGCATGGATCAGCACGAACAGCCACGGAATCCTGCTCCGATCAACCTTGGCGAGATCTGCCTGCAGCCACTGGCCGCCTGTGCCCGCGCGCCCGCCTTCTCGCGTGCCCTTTTGCGCAGGCGCGCCCGCCCGCCCGCCCGGGCGCTTGCCTGTGCTTGCGTGGGCGCGCTGTTTGCGCTTTGTCCGCGAGTAACCTGTACTCGATCAGATCAGTTAATCATCGTTAGTGACTCTTCTCCGATTCAAATCGTTGGTAAATTCTTTTCCGAACATCACTAAGCTGATTATTTGTCTTCAATACAAATTATTCGCTTGACTTGGATTATTTATTTGACTCTAATTGTGTGACTCGATATTTCTTTGTGTGTCAATTACTGTTGGATTTAACTGTGAGACGTCTGTCCTAAATTCCTGAACCTCGATTCTGATTTATTGAATTTAAATCAACGCCCTAATCTAAGTTGATAAATTCTTATTTATCATACGATCCAGTTTAATTTTAATTTTAAAATATCTTAATTTAAGGGATTCAAAATTTTATTTATCATATAATTTATCTAGAAAATATTTTTCAAATAATTTGCTAATCAATTTTGCTGAATATAAATATAAAATATCATTGGCATCTTTTTTCGTCCCGCATCAAAAAGGCATTGATCTTCTTATGCTTACTCCTTCGAGGGAAGGTATTTAAACTCCTCTAATTCCCTTTTTTTATTTATGAGATTACATGAATACAAAGGCTTGCAAAGAAATAATGCGGAGAAAAGTTCAAATGTACATGGCTGCTTAACGTCTGAGTAGACCCGTATTCTCTCATTATTATTTTCTTTTAACATTGTCATATATTCCTTAATGCGAGAGATATGTCGTCGTTGTTTAATGTTTTCATTTCTCAACTGCTGAATATCAGCTACAGTGACAGAACTAGATGATTTTTCTCTCCTATTATCCTTAAAATAGAAGGTTATTGTCTAAAATTTTCCTCTAACTCTAACTCTTCCAAAATGCTCTGGCTCCTCATACGTCAAAGCAAACAAATCACTCCTACCTTCAGGGTGAATCGTGCCTTGGGTAGCCTGTGTGGCCAACTCATCCTATACATAAATAAAAAAATTTAAATTTATAATAAATATACATATTCAATTATAATAAGTAAAATTCAAATTACTTACAATCATGGTCCCAAGCTCTTCAGAGGCTGCATTGATGTAACGACAATTATTTCTCTTATGTGCAGCTTTCCATAGGTCTGACCTAGGAATAGTATATTGATATATCATTTCCTGCTCTAAGACTGCATAACCTTTCCTTGAGGTAGTATGATGGTATTTCTGACTCTTTGTCCTCTCTACGGCTGTGTGATTTTTATTCTATATAAGATATTAATACATATTATAATTATTAATTTCAAATAACACATATGACTTCAAAAGAAATATTTATTTGAAATTCTTCAGAAGTATGATAGTTGATAAATAAATTTCAAGTCTGTTGGGATATGAAATTATAGTCATCAGGAATAACATATTGAGCTTCTTCATCTTTCTTTTTGACAAATTTCTTGTACATAAATGATTTTCACGTCCTCTACATCTTTTCCATATGAACAAATAATTTATCATGCAGCTCATCCACTCCATCAAATGTATTCTGCAAGAAAAATAATAAAAATATTAAAAACTTAAATATTTTTTCAAAAAAATAAAAAAAAATGTCTTATCGTTATTTGTTCTCATATTAACTGTTTATTTGATTCTGGGATTTCATGCCAGTCAATACATGAGATAGGGGCTTTATGTCGAACCACGATTCCCAAATAACTCATCAACTGATTTGTGTTTCTCCCAGGTATTGGTAAGCCATTGATTATCTCAATTATTAATTTTTCAGTATTCTTTTTAGGGGTAATTTCAGCCAGGTCCCTGAGTTTAAGGGTTAATATCATACAGGTCCACGATTTTAAATTTATATCATCAGGGTCCCTAGGTTTTCAAAAATTATCATCTGGGTCCTTTTTTATTTTTTTTATTAAAAAATATTACAATTACCATTATACCCTTACCTACTCTCTCTCCACTAGATCCGGCAGCCGCGCCATCACCGCGTTGCCCTGAACCGGCGGCGGCGGCCTTGCGCGGCCTCATGACCCTGCCGACGGCGGCGACCGCTGCGCGCGGCGGCTGCGAGAGGCGACGCAGGGCGGCGCGGTGATTGCGCGGCTGCCGGATCTAGTGGAGAGAGAGTGGGTAAGGGTATAATGGTAATTGTAATATTTTTTAATAATAAAAAAATAAAAAAGGTCCCAGATGATAATTTTTGAAAACCTAGGGACCCCGATGATATAAATTTAAAATCGTGGACCTGTATGATAATAACCCTTAAACTCAGGGACCTGGGTGAAATACCCCTTCTTTTTATTTGTTGTCAATTTCAACAATTGAGTCAAGTCTTTTTTTTTCTTCGAGATTATAGAGGATGATTGGTCCGTCATTAAGCTGCAATTATATTAGTAACATAAGTTGATCAATGAAAATTTACAGAAAAAGAAAAAACCATTTGAGGTCTTTAAGTTAAACAGACGCATTAGTGCAGAAAGGAATTCACTAGATCTAGGTTTTTCTAAAATATCTATCGCAACCGCCACTCGACTGTATTTTGAATGTTAACATTAGCATCTGCACGTGTAGATGATGTACTTCTCCCAATATTATTCATTTTATTTTTTACATATTCACCGTGCAGACTCCAATTTTCATAAATTTCATTAAATCCATTAAAAAATAAATAATTTTTCACAATATTGACTTCAAATAATTTCATATTTCTATATTTTAAGTACAAACATCTTATTTTGCCATTAACTAAACATTCATTTTCCAGTGCGAAATCTATAAAGAAATTCACTCCATAATCATATTCAAATGATCGTCTATCCATTTTAATCCAAGATCGATTCATATATAATTAGGTCTAATATAATTAATATATGCTAATTAATTCAGTTTATGATACTAAAAAAATTCTACTTGTACATCACAATTAACATATAAATAAATTAAACAAAAAACGGAATAAATATGATTTACCTTATGTGAAATTAAACAGAGACGACAAATGAAATTGTTGAATCCAACTTTTTGCAATCAACCTGAAAAAACAATAACAAAATAAAAAAGGTAAAGAAGTAGATCGATGGCCGAAGACGAAGAAGAAGAAAAAAAGGTGAATAATAGTGGAGACGGCTCGATTTGGAGCTGATGAAGTGTAGGGCGAATGCCTGCCGAAGACGAAGACGAAGAAGAAGAAGACAAAGAAGAAGAAGTAGGAGGTGGAAGAAAGTGGAGTCGACTAGATCCAGTGTCGGCCGGCTCGACGAAGGTGTAGGGAGCGACTGTTAGATCCGGCTAGAAGAAGAAGAAGAAGAAAAAAACGAGATAGAAGAAAGTGGAGTTTGCAAGATCCGGCGTGCTAGATCCGGCGTCGGCGAATGTATAGGGCCAGTATCGAGCAAGCTCTTATATTAGATCTAGGTTTTTCTTTCGTAAACTGAGCAGCTGTGAATTAGAGTCGGCGTGCTAGATCCGGCATCGGCGAATGTATAGGGCCGGGATCGAGCAAGCTCTTGTATTAGATCTAGGCTTTTCTTCCGAGATCGAGCAAGCTCTTGTATTATATCTAGGTTTTTCTTCCGTAAACTGAGCAGCTGTGAGTTAGATCAGATGTTATCGATCTGCGATTGTTTAGACAACAGTTGACTCAACCAATCAACCGCCGTCTAAAGGTAGCCTTTAGACGGTGGTTGGTTGATTCAACCGCCGTGTAAACCTTATACGACGATTCAAAATGTACACCGCCGTCTAAAGGCTTATATTTAGATGGCGGTTTATGGCGTAAACCGCCGTCTAAACATAAAATACAGCGGTTAACATAGTCAACCGTCATAGAATGTTTATTTTGCAGCGGTCTTTCTTGTTAACCACTTTAAAAAGGTGCAGTAAAATGCATATATTGTACTAGTGTTGTTGTAATCAAAATTCGCATTTGCTGAGCTTGACATACAATTTTTTATCCCTCAATGTCTTCAAAAATTTTTTTGGATGTTCTTCATTCTCTTCTTCACTAGAGAAATATATAAGTGTTGACGTAGGATGTGGAGGTCCCAGGAAACACCGAAGAGAGAGAGTTCCGGAAGACGGCGACGCGCAAAGAGGGGGTGAACCTGTTAATGGAGGCTCGGGGAGAAGATTCTGTCCAAGGCAACCAGAAAAGCACACAGAGATTTAAGGTGGTTCAGGGAGGAAATCCCCTACGTCAACCGATCCGTCAGCGAAGAGGTTTCACTAAGTGGAAAAAATAACCCTAAGACAGGGCTTATACAGTGCTTTGTTATGAAAAAGAAGAAGAAGAAGAAGAAGGAGGAGAAGAAGAAGGAGAAGAAGGGAAGGAACTCCTCAGTTGGGGTTCTGATACAATGAAGAAATCCTCCTTTCTCTCTACTAATCTCTTTTTTTCCTCTCCCTTGGAATGATCCTCTTTTTTTCCTCTCCCTTGGAATGATCCTCTCTGGCTGGAACTGTTCAATGGTTTTTATAGCCGTTGACGTGCGTAGCTCCACCCTGGTTTTCTGGAAGAAAGGTGATGGGTGAGCTCCGAGCGCCGCTTATCTGTCACTGGAGAAGTCCGCAGCTGTACGAGGAAGATGACATCCTTTAATGCTGATACTTTTATAGGGAAGTGTACGAGGAAGATGACATCCTTTAATGCTGATACTTTTATAGGGAAGAGCGCCTGTACGAAAATCGGCGGAGTTAGGTGAAACTGATTGTGACAGGCGTTACCTCGTACCCTTGGGTCCGAGGTTACGAGGGATGACCCTGGAACGTCGTGGTCGATGTTTGAGTGAATCCTCGTGCCCGAGGTTTTGACCTGAGTCAATAGTCCTGCAAAACTGGAAGCTGAGTCAGCAAATCAATCAATCAAGTACAGACCCGTCAGGCGCCACGCGTTCGGCCAGGATGCAGCGCAGGAACCACGTGTTAACATCAGCCCCCCGCATTGTCAGGGCGCGAATATTAATATGGGTCCTGGAATGCGAACCGTCGCGAAGGTGGACGCGCTGCCCAAGGTCTGCAAGGATAAGATGGGGGCGGAGGCTGTTGCTTCGCATTCCATCCTTCCTGTCCGGTGAGTTTCTGAACGAGAGAGGGCGATCGCGAAAAATGGCGGAGAGGAACTGGAAGGTTGTGTTCGGCCTCTCTAAGAAAAGAGCCGGAGCACCAGTGACAGACTCCCCTCTGGAGAAGAAGATGCCGGGGGCAGGCGTACCTTCGGAGGTAAGAACCCCTACGGCTAGGGTTGCCGGTGCCCTGGTACAGACGCTGGAGTCTCTTCAGGGTACCGGGAGTGCTGAAGCAGCAGCGGTGGTGGTAGTCTCTAAATCTCCAGTTAAGCCACCTCCGTAAGCTAAGGAGTTGAGGGAGGTGGTTTTGATAAGAGAAACAGCCAGTGGAGAGAAGCTGGCACCAGGGAAGATCATGCTCAAGGATGAAGAGTTTGAGCGGTTCCTCCCTGGTGTCGAGGTTTCTGATGAAGGTAAGGGGGAACCATCCCTGTCTGTTGGTAGGTCTATTCCCTTAAGAGCCCTAATTCCTGTTTCTGATGTTGCCCCGGTTTCCGAAAAATCAAGGGGGCTATTGGGAAAAAGGTTGGTCTCAATGAGGGGCGAGTCTCCCCTCACTGCCTCTGGTACCGGGGGGTCAAAGGCGGAGAAGGTGAGGGAGGAGAGAGAAGGAGCCCTTCCGGTCGTCCCCAGTACCTCCCTCAGCATCGAGGATGTGTGGAGCGTGTTGGGGGACCGGCTAAGTAAGATAAGGCGGGCGGAGGAGAAGATCTTAGGAAACACCTCTGAGGCTCTGGAGGTGGTAAAGACTTTGAAGGGTAAGGAGGAGGTAGAGGCCCGTTGCCTTCGGGAGGTAAGGGAGTTGGAGGGCGCTTTGTCTCAAGCTACAGAGCGCTCTCTGGCTGATCAGAGGGGGCAATTAGGGAAGATGTATCAAATAAAAGATAGGTTAGCTTCCCTAGCCCAGGCTAATGCGGAGTGGGCAAACAAAAATGAGGTTGCGAGGGGAGAGTTTAACCGCAATCTGGCGGATATGAACCAGGCCCACTCCGCCCACGTCAAAGACCTCCAAAAGAGATTAAAGGATTTGGACGATGATAGGGAGGCTTTGAGGGGGGAAAGAAGAAGGTTAAGGGAGGAACTGACTAAGGCCAGGGAGGCCTTGTCAGGAGCGAAAGAGGTGGCCTCCGAAGCACACCGCCGGGAGGAGCTGTCGAATTCTGAAGTCCATTCCCTGCGGGCTTTGGTGGAGAACAGCTCTGGATGGCGAGGGCAACATATGGAGGACCTGGAAGAGGCGGTGAAGAGGGCGGTGAAGATTGTCAGCGCTTCGTCGGTGGGTCGCCAGGTGCAGAACCAAGCCGCCTTTGATGCTCTTCTACAGGCGTTGGTTTGTAGATGTAGGTATCTTGAACAGGAGAACATCAGGGACCCAACGGTTCTTTCCTTCTATGATCCTAAGGGGCCAGACAAGTTCTTTGAAGCTGGGAGCTGCTCTCCTGAAGAGATTCCTCCACCAAGGTCCTACACAGGTTGGGGGAGTTGGCCTCTGAAGCCCGGGACCTCGGGGGAAAGCCCTGCGACTCCTCTGGAAGCCAGGTGGCTAGGCCGGCGCGATCCTCCTGGAGGCCAGTAGAAGGGGCGCCAGCTGAACCAGGGGTGACAGGCCTTCTTCCTCAACTAGCTCCTCAGCCTGCTAGGAGATGATTCTTCTTTTGAGGCACTCGAAGGATTCATTTTTCGGATGAACCACCTGCAGGGTGTTGACAGAGAAGAGGAGAAGATCCTTGGGGAGGGGCCCTGCTTAAGAGGTCTGAATTCATCAGACCTGGTGTTTAAGTTCTGAAGCCTTGTATCTTTCTTTATTTTTTCCTGTACTCATGAGAGGAACATGTAAGGACAAAGAGAGAAATTTGTATCAAATTCTATCATTTAATGAAATGCATTTTTCATTTTCAAGAATCAGTTTGTGGATGAATTCTTCTGTATATCTCCTTTTCGTGCTTTGAATCACGAAGTTTTTAGAAGAAAATACATGAATCCATAAGTAAAAGATAAATAATTCAAAAAGCAAAGAAATCCTAAGTAAAGGCGAAAAAGCCTTTGAATCCCCCGGGCACGACATATGGATATCGAACACCGAGAAGAGAAACAACCGTCCCTCGAACCCTCGTGTACGAGATATGAGTATCGAACACAAGGAAAAGTAACCAACCCTCGAACCGTCGTGCACGATGTATGGTTATCGAAGACGGCAAAAGGGCGGGAAGGAGAGGAGCGGCGCTTTGAAAACCGTGCACCGCTTCGGTTCCTGGGATTGTCAGAAGGAACGAGCGGTCTGAGATGCCCGCACGTTAACCCAGGAGATCAAGTGGTTGGGAGATAAAAGGTCGCACTCGTCCCCTATAAACGGCTGTTTTGAGCGGGAGCTGCTTCTTCCTTCCAAAAAAACCCTAAGTTTCTGAGAGAAAAGGAAGAGGGCATCCGCTCCACCCGCTTGAAAGGGAGAACCGAGCAAAAAAATGGGAGGAAGAGAAATTGAATGGGCCGATCTGGCCGAACAGTTTTAGCGGGATAGCAGCTACCAGGAGTCTCTCATGGTGGAGCATGAGGTAGTCAATACAACTAAAGGGTTCAGGGGGAACTCTTGTCTGATGGTCATCCCGCCTACCTCTGACCTCCGGCCAAACAGGCCCTCTGAAGGGGCGGTGTGCGTGTACAGGGCCCAAATAGAGTACGGCTCGATGATGCCGCCGCAACCGGAGTTCAAAGAAGTTCTGAACTCTTTTCAACTTGTACCGGCGCAACTCTCTCCCAACGCCATCGCCTACATCTACT
>KZ451993.1:2867162-2898228 GCA_002786265.1 Apostasia shenzhenica
GCCGTCTACAAGTCTGCCATGAGTGCGCTGAAGGCAGACAATAAGGCTTTGCGAGAGAAGTTGAGCAAGGCCGATGGAGATAAGGAGGCTGCAGTTGCGAGCAGCTCGGTGGCGGCTGTCCAGGCCTACAAAACAAGTCTACCTTGCAGGAAGGAAAGGTTAGACGGGATCAGGCGGGCCTGGGAAGGATTGGCGACCACTTTGATCCAAGAAGGTGAGGTCAAAGCTGTCGTCCTTGGAAAATTGGACCCCTTCCCTTGTATGGCCGTAGATCCTATTTATAAGGAAGAAGGATTGGATCTAACCGATGATACCATCCAACAGTTTTTTGACCAGTTGGATGGAATCAACGAAGGTTAATCCTTTTCTTTATAACGTGATATAACCTTGTAACTTTTTTGAAGAATGAATAAAAGTTTATTTAACACATACCTGTTTTTTCTGTTGTGTATGTACATGCACCTTTTTATAAGATTTTGAGACATCTAGATTGATTCTGAGAGAAATTTGTAATAGATTTTCTGAATCTTGTGAAAGATGGGCTCAAATCTGGGATGCCTTGTAAAGAAAGAAAAGCTTCCTGATCATGGTAATAAGAAGTTTTTGAGCCGTATAGCAGTGAGTTTTAAGTTTGGAACTTCGAAAATCCATAGGGGAAGAAGTATATTGTGACAGTTAGGATGAATCCAGCCCGAAAGGTGTCTTCGACTCAATGCCACAGGGACTTTGAGAGTCTAATACATCGTACACAATGTTTGCACTAGTGGCAAGGGTTAACCTCGGGGATCCCCTTAATAGAAGGGGGAATAATCCTTTGTGGACCTGCACAGGAGAGAAGTAACGATAGTAGTGGAGAACCTGTCTGAAGGGAGTTTATCTGACCCCATGCCAAAAGGACTTGTTCGTCTGAAACATCTTGTACGATGTTTGTACTTGAGGCAAGGGTTAACCCTTTTGGAACGACAGTTATCCTAGTGGGAAGCGAAGGCACCCTGCTTAGGGGGGACCTGTATCTTGTTCGATAACAGGGACAGCCCTAAGGTTATGGGAAGGCCTTCAGACCTTCCGCTGGCCAGATGGGCTTATGGAAGGGTTCCAGATGTTTGTGGGAAACCCCGCCTGTCAGGCACTACTAGGCTAAATGATCCCCGTATTTAGTAAAGGTTAGCGAGTACCATCGTGCACGAGGTCCGGAACCGCAGGCACGATGATTTGAGTTTTGAGTTTCGGGATCATACCTGAGCGACATCATGGTCGAAGTACGCATATGGAGGTTTCCGTATATAAGGATTCTTCGCCATGAGTATGTTTGGAACATGAAATCCAAGAACACAGAAAACCCAGATTACTTCGGAGACCAGGACTTTGTGTGTATGAATTCTTTAATAAGAACCGTAAGAAGTGAGCAATGTGGAATACCAAGATGATCTGTAGTAAGAGATTTAAGCGTAAAATTTCTTCAGGTCGTCCCCACTCCAACTTCTGGGGATCTGAATGCCCTCAGAAGTCATAAGATAGTAAGAATTGGGTCCTGCAACCTCGTGCACGATGTAAGGACCTTCCCAATTAGGCTCTAATTTAGGAACCCCCAGGTTGCTGCCGGCGAGGAGTCGCCTTTTGAGGACCAAGTCACTTTGATTGAAAACTCTGGGATTGACCTTTCGGTTGTAATATCGCTCCACTCGCCGTTTATGCTCCATGCGCTTTAGTGTAGCTAGCTCTCTTTTTTGTTCCAGGAGGTCTAAGTCGACCCTTCGTGAACTATCGTTTTCCTCCATCCAAGTTTGCAAAGCCTCGGGCTCGAAGCTGGCTGCCGCTCCTACTCGGGGGGAGAGGTGTTCCAGCTCAACTGGTATAACAGCGTCTATTCCGAATGAGAGGGAGAAAGGCAACTCCTGGGTAACCTCGGAAGGGGCTGTGTTATAAGCCCAGAGAGCTCCTAGTAACTCTTCCGGCCAGCGGGCTTTTGCGCCGTCTAGGTGTTTCTTTAGAATATTCAGGATATTTTTGTTGGCAGCTTCTGCCTGACCGTTTGTATGTGGGTGCCAGACGGAGGCGTACTTGAGATTGATCTGGTGTTCTCCACAGAAATCGTGGATCCTCTGATTGGCAAACAGAGTGCCATTATCTGTGATGATTGTCATTGGTATGCCATACCTGCATACGATGTTGGCCCAGAGGAAGTTCTCGACGTTTTGAGCAGTGGGCTGAGTGAGTGGCTTGGCCTCAATCCACTTAGTGAAGTAGTCGACCGCAACCAGTATCCATTTGTAACCCTTCATGGCCGCGGGCATTGGTCCTAAAAAATCCAGCCCCCAGATGGCGAAGGGCTAGGATGAATTGATAGGCTTGAGGTATCCTGCGGGTTGCCTCATGTCGGCATAATACTGGCATTGAGAACATTTCTGCACGAATACCTGAGCGTCCTTGTAGATATTGGGCCAGAAAAAACCCTGGCGTAAGATCTGCATGACCAGGCTCCTGCCCCTGGCGTGGGTTCCGCATTTTCCTCGATGTACTGCATCCATGACTTTCAAGGCTTCGTCTTGCCTCAAGCATTTGGTGAGGAGTTTAGCATAAGATCTTTTGTAGAGCTCTCCGTCAATGAGGGTGTATTTGGCACAAGCAAGCTTTAATTTCTGCGCCTCATGTCTACTGTCCGGCTGGATTCCACTTTTTAAGTAGTCTAGGATCCTGTCCATCCAGCAAGGCGATCGTTCTTCAGAAGAAGTCTCGGCGCATTCGAAACTAGGCCTTTCGAACACCTGAGTCCGGCGAGAGTTTGGGAGCCCTTCTTTGGCGAGCCGGTCTGCCACCTGGTTTTCTTCACGGAGCACATGCGTTAAGGAGAAATCTTCGAAAAGGAAAATCAGAGACTTGGCCTGATGCAGATATTTCTTCAAAACTTCGTCCTTCGTTTCGAACGTCCGGTTTACCTGATTGACGACTAACAGGGAGTCGCTAAACACCTGTATGCGCTTTACGGCCATGCTAAGCGCGAATTTTAACCCTGCGATTAGGGCCTCGTACTCCGCCTGGTTGTTGGTTGCCTTGAATCGGAGCGTCACAGCCTGATGAAGCACAAACCCATTGGGCTAGTTAGGAGGATCCCAGCCCCCTGGGATAGCGATCCTGACGCACCGTCAACATGAAGCGACCAGAGGTTTGCCACGGCTCTGGGGGGTGGCGGCTCCGTCGTGGAAAACTCGGCGACAAAGTCGGCCAAGGCCTGAGCTTTGATTGCCGTCCGCGGGACAAACCTGATGTCGTATTCTCCCAGTTCAATAGACCATTTGAGTAATCTTCCTGAAACCTCGAGAGTGTGCAGGATCTTCAGGAGTGGTTGGTCTGTAACCACTTGAATGGTATGGGACTGGAAGTAGGGTCTCAACCTCCTGGCCGCTGTCAGAAGGGCCAAAGCTAGCTTCTCCAGAGTGGGATACTGACTTTCGGTGTCCAGGAGTATGTGGCTGATATAGAAGATAGGATGTTGAACCCATTTCTCGTCTTCCAGGAGTACCGCTGAGACAGCAGTGTCGGACACTCCTAGGTAAAGAGAGAGGATTGCACCCTCTTTCGGTGCTACTAACATTGGGGCCGAGGTTAGATATTTCTTCAGTTCGATGAACGCAGCTTCGCACCTGCCGTCCAAGAGTCCCTTCTTACTGTCGCGCAGACATCGAAAGAAAGGGGAACACCGGTCACCAGCTTTTGAGATAAATCTGCCCAAATAGTTGATCCGTCCCGCCAGCTTTTGGATCTCTTTTGCCGTTTTAGGGGAGGGCATGTTTTGAATGGCTGATATTTTATCGGGATTTGCCTCTATCCCTCTGACGGAGACTAGGTATCCCAGGAATTTTCCTGAAGCAGCGCCGAAGGTACACTTGGCAGGGTTGAGCTTAAGGTTGTACCTCCGGAGAGTGTCGAGTGTTTCCTGGAGATCACCGAGGTGTTCTGATAAACTTCTGCTTTTGACGAGGACGTCATCTACGTAAGCTTCGAGGTTCCTTCCTCTCTGATTTTTAAAGACCGCGTCAATCATGCGCTGATACGTAGCACCGACGTTTTTGAGGCCAAAGGGCATGACCCTGTAGCAGTAGGTTCCGTAATCAGTGATGAAAGCTATCTTCTCTTCATCCCCCTTGGCAATCCAGATCTGGTGATACCCGGAGAAGGCATCCAAAAAGCTCATGACCTCGTATCCGACGGTACGATCCACCATAACGTCGATGCGAGGGAGGGGGTAGGTGTCTTTGGGGCAGGCCTGATTTAGAGACCTGAAGTCGACGCACATTTTCCACTTCCCAGTGGCTTTCTTTATCATTACAACATTTGTTAACCATCGGGGATACTGGACTTCTCTGATGTAACCAACCCCGAGTAGCTTTGTGATTTCCTCCTTGATGACATCCTGCCTTTCTCCTGCCATTACTCTCTTCTTCTGGGTAACAGGGGCGACAACCTGAGAAACATTCAAGTGGTGTTCGCAAATTGCCCTGTCCATGCCTGTAACATCCTTGGGAGACCATGCAAATACATCGATATAGCCAGAAAGCAGGGCAGTAACTTCCGCCCGCTGTTTCTCATTCAGTAAAGATGAAACGTTTACAGTTTTGGAAGAGCCTTCACCTCCTAAGGCTACGCTGATAACTCCTTCCTGCGGTGTGATCGGTTGGGTCTCCCTAGGATCCATTTGATCAACTACAAGTTGCGCCGCTATCTGAAAGCAGCAGGCAGCCTGTATTGCTTCTCCCCGGATGGTGACAACGCCGCTGGAGGTCGGAAACTTCGCGCACAGGTGGGGCGTGGAGATCACCATCCCGAAGGAGTTTAGAGTTGTCCTCCCCAGGATGGCGTTGTAGCCCGATTTAGCTCTGATGACTGCAAAGTTAACCATGCTCATAGCGTGACCGTTGTCGTCACCAAAGGAGACAGGAAGAGTAATGAATCCCAGGGGTTGGACCCTTTCTCCGGAGAAACCGAGCAAGGTAGTCCCTGCGTGGAGGAGGTTAGTCTCTTTGAGTCCCATCTGTAAGAAGGCGGACTCAAACAGGATGTCGGCGGCGCTCCTAGAGTCGAGGAGTACCCGCCGGACATCGAAGTCTGCGATGCGGGCAACAACCACGATTGGGTCATTATGCAAGTTGCCCTGTTGGGGGAGATCTTCACTGCAAAATGTAAGGGGGATAGATGAGGCATGGTGCTCAGAGACGTTGCCGACCTCTGTTTCCCGGCGTTGAGCGACTGGGTCAACGTTGAAGATGGCATGGATAGTTCTGTTGGCAGGAGGATAGGGGCGCCCCTGCTGGCTAGGGCCCGCGGGTGGTAGGGCTTTGGCAGGAGCTTCATCAGTCTCAGGGGCTTTCCCCTTCTGGGCGGAAGTGAAGTTCGGAGCCATCTGCATGAACTCCTCGAGCTTGCCCTGATTTGCCAGCTTCTCGAGCAAGATTCTGAGGCCTCGACAGCGGTGAAGCTTGTGCCCATAGTTCCCGTGGAACTCGCAGTAGTCGTTGGGGTCCACTCCAGGTGGCGGCGCTGGTTTGGGCCCAGTGGGCCGTACCCAACCCTGCTTGATGGCCGCCGCATATACCTCGGGGAGTGGCCTAGACAAGAGAAGTTTCGGAAGCTGGGTATGTCGGGGCCTCCCTTCTTCTCGATTGCGAGGTCTAGCTATCTGTGTCCTTGTGATCGAGGGTTCGATACTCCGATGTTTTCTTTTGCTCCTATCTTGCCTTGCCCCGGAAACATCTGCTGGGGAGGATTCAGCATCCTCTAACAGCATGAACTGACTGGCCCTAGCCACAAGTTCTGGGTAACTCCGAGGTTTCGCCAACTGTAGAGATTTAGACAGGTCTCCTACCTTGAGCCCCCTCCGGAAGTTATGCATAGCCACTGCAGGTTCTACATCCTCGACTTCGGCCGCAGCGGCGAAGAAGCGGTTGGTGTAATCCCGAAGGCTCTCCCTCTCGCCTTGCTTAATGTTGGCGAGGACCATGTCTGACACGACCATACGGGTCCGCCCTATGAAACGGGCGATCAACTCCCACTTCAGACGCTCATAGGAGGTGATGTGACCTCGGGGCAGCTTGATGAACCAGTTGAATGCTGCCCCTTTCAATGTGTTGGCTAGGAGGTGGCACCTGGTGGCTTCGTCCGGCCGGCGATATCGGACGACGGCCTCAAACCTCTGCACATGTTCACGGGGGTCTGTCGCGCCTCTGTAGACCTCCAACCTGGGTGGCCGGAAGTCCTCTGGGACGGGGGCCAGACGGATGGCATCGGAAAGTGGGGCATTTCCGTCCATCGGTCCAAAGAAGGAATCAGGTCCGTGATGAGGAGCCTGAGCGCCGGGAAAGAGGGGGTCTCTTCCAGCTAGGAACGGAGGAAAAGCAGATGGGAGGAAAGCAGGTGGTGGTAGCGGACAAGGTGGAAGGGGGTTTTGATGAACCTCCTGGAAACGAAAAGGGTGTAATTGTGGTATGGAAGAACCAGAAGATTGGATGGAGAGTGGCGCAGCTTGCGGCACTGGTACAGGGGCTTCGGCCACTGCGGGAATCGGTAGGGGCGGAGCCGGGGCCGCTGTAGGTGGCGGAATCATCTCTGGAATCGCCGCAACCGGCGGAGGAGGAGCAGGGACCGCCGGTACCTGCGGGCAAGGTATAGGGACCGCTGTCACTGGTGGGAGAGGAAGTACAACACAGACCGGCTGAGTTTGCCTGAGGATAACGACATGTTGTGCCATCAGGCCAGTCACCATGTCAGTGAGGTTTGCGAGCATCCCTTGGAGCTTTGAAACACGAGTGCCTCCGGAAGAGGAGGCAGATCCGGCGCGTCGCCGGGAAGTTGAAGTTGAGGCTCCGTCATCCGGCGCCCGGACAGAGGGTTCTCCTACCTGTATACTGCGGGCAACAGAGTTGGTTTTGCGCGTTCTCGCCACCATCTTTCCAGGTCTCAATGAAAGCACCAGAAGATGTTGACGTAGGATGTGGGGGTCCCAGAAACACCGAAGAGAGAGAGTTCCGGAAGACGGCGGCGCACAAAGAGGGGGTGAACCTGTTAATAGAGGCTCGGGGAGAAGATTCTGTCCAAGGCAACCAGAAAAGCACACAGAGATTTAAGGTGGTTCAGGGAGGAAATCCCCTACGTCCACCGATCCGTCAGCGAAGAGGTTTCACTAAGTGGGAAAAATAACCCTAAAACAGGGCTTATACAGTGCTTTGTTATGAAAAAGAAGAAGAAGAAGAAGAAGGAGGAGAAGAAGAAGGAGAAGAAGGGAAGGAACTCCTCAGTTGGGGTCCTGATACAATGAAGAAATCCTCCTTTCTCTCTACTAATCTCTTTTTTTCCTCTCCCTTGGAATGATCCTCTCTGGCTGGAACTGTTCAATGGTTTTTATAGCCGTTGACGTGCGTAGCTCCACCCTGGTTTTTCGGAAGAAAGGTGATGGGTGAGCTCTGAGCGCCTCTTATCTGTCACTGGAGAGGTCCGCAGCTGTACGAGGAAGATGGCATCCTTTAATGCTGATACTTTTATAGGGAAGAGCGCCTGTACGGAAATCGGCAGAGTTAGGTGAAACTGATTGTGACAGGCGTTACCTCGTACCCTCGGGTCCGAGGTTACGAGGGATGACCCTGGAACGTCGTGGTCGATGTTTGGGTGAATCCTCATGCCCAAGGTTTTGACCTGAGTCAATAGTCCTGCAAAACTGGAAGCTGAGCCAGCAAATCAATCAATCAAGTACAGACCCGTTAGGCACCACGCGTTCGGCCAGGATGCAGCGCAGGAACCACGTGTTAACAATAAGTATATCATCGATGAACACAATAATAAATTTATCTAGGTAAGGTTGGAATATTCGGTTCATAAGATCCATGAACACTATAGGAGCATTAGTTAATCCAAAAGGCATGACTACAAACTCATAATGACCATAACTTGTTCGAAAGGCAGATTTTGAAATATCTTGTATTCAAATGCGTAGTTGATGACAGCCAAATCGTAAGTCAATTTTTGAAAATACCTTAGCATTCTTCAACTGATCAAAAAGATCATCTATTCTAGACAATGGGTATTTATTTTTTATAGTAATCTTATTCAGCTCCCGATAATCGATACATAATCTTAAAGAGTCATCTTTCTTTTTGGCAAATAATACAGGAGCACCCCAATTAGACACACTAAGTCGAATAAATCCTAAATTAAGCATCTCTTATAATTGTCTTTTTAGTTCTTTTAGCTCTTTAGGTGTCATTCGGTAGGGCGCCTTTGATATGGGGCAGATCCTGAGATAGTATCTATAATAAATTTCACCTCTCTATCCAGCGGTAATCCAGGAAGTTCTTCTGGGAAATCGTCTGTGAATTCTCTAATAATTTTTATTCCATCTATTCTGGTTTTACTCTTTAGTGTCAATTCAATGTAATCTATATAAGCTTTACATCCTTTCCTTTAACAACTTTTGGCATTTTACAAAAGATATAATAGATAAGATATTTTTCTTTCCTTCGAAAAAGATTAAGTCTCCTTCAGGAATAGGAAAACTTATCTTCTTGGCAGCACAATCAATCTCAGCATGCCAAGTTGATAAACAGTTCATTCCTAATAGTATTTCAAAGTCCTTTATAGCAATGACAATCAAGTTTGCGAGAAAGACGTAATCTCCGATGTATATTTCACAGTTTGGGTATATTATTCTACTAGCCAAAATTTCTTCTGAAGCTATATTTACGGTATAAGATGTGTCTAATATTTTAGATAATATTTTTACAGAAGTTGCAAACTCAGGCAAGATAAATAAATGTGTAGATCCAGAATCGAATAATACTTGTGCAGGTAATCCTGAAATATAGATCGTACCTATAACGATCGAGTTGGATAAGGAGAAAACCCGAGCTTGAGTTTGTGGCCAAGAGTTTGAATCAGACTTCGGTATCATTGGACAATCTTTCACAAAATGGTCTTTATTATCACATTTAAAATAAGCTCTGGTACTCTTATGACATTTAAAAGTAGGATAATAACCTCTATAACTTTGACACTTCACACCACTATCTGTTGGCATTCCTTCTTCCTTTCTTTTCTTCTCAAAACTTTCCTCATGCCTCTTAACGTGCTCATAAAGGTACTTTTTCCTTTCACGCCACTCCGATCTTCATTAATATTTTGTTTTGTGATCAACGCCCTTTGATATAATTCAACATAATCATAAATCCTCATAACATTTGTCTATTTTTGAATATCTTTTCGCAGATCATCCTCGAACCTTTTTGCTTTTTCTCGTGGATCGGCTACTAGATGACATGCATAATCAGAAAGAGCAGTAAATGCAGTTTAATATTCCAAGACAGACATGGAACATTGCTTCAAATGAATGAATTCACCTAATTTCTTTTCTTTGATAGTAGGAGGAAAGTATTATTGGAAGAAATTATCACGAAATCTTTCCCAAGAAACAGGTTTAAGATATTTAAATTCATTATTGAGTTGGGACTTTCACTACTTACGACCTTCACCGGTCAGCATATAAGAAATAAAACCAGTCTTTTTGTCATCAGGACACTCAATAAATTCAAAAATTATTTCCAATCTATCGATCCATTCCTCCGCAGCCAGAGGATCTGGACCTCCCGCAAATTGGGGTGATTTTTCCTTTCAAAAATGCATATACAGTGCATCTTTAAAAATCATTGTATTATTCTCTCGATTTTCATTTGTTTGGTTTTGTAGAGAATCAACTTGAGATTCCATTTTTATCTAGTAAATAATATATATAAGCACATAAAACTAACACTTATTTAGGAAATACTATTACATGCCAGAGAAGTAGACTACAAAATTCCCACAATTGGGTTTGGGTACACTGAGGTTTTGAAGATGAGGCAGGGCTTGGTTCAAGATTCTCTCTGATTAGGTAAAAAGACTCTTGATGAGAGCTGACATCTCCTTAATTTTCTTATGGGAAGTTGGAGTTGCAAGAGTCAACTCGAGGTTTGTTGGCTTTGAAAAGTTGCTTGAAGGTTAAGAGATGATGGATAACATTTGATCTGTGTCCATTTGAATTTTTCTTGGTTCTAACTCCACTAAATAATTTGGTGGCTTATAGTGGCGGAATGTAGACAAATTATCTCGGTAATAGGCTTCAATGGCGACTAATGCAGTGAGTAGGTGATCCAGTCGAGGAATCTCAATCATTGAGGCCTTGATTCTATCCCAATAAGAGGGTAAGGCTGTCAATATATGTTGTTTGGCCTCCTCAAAGGTGATCTTACTTCCTCGGTAGTATCTAACCCATTCAAAAAGAAATTAGAGTTGGTTAAGATTGATCGTCATAGGGATGTTAAGGTTCATCTTAAACTCAATAAGACGGGTTACTAGATCTTTCCTGAAATAAAAGGCACAATGTCAATGAGCGAGGTAAAAGTTTTAAAGTAAGTCTAAGATTACTTATAACCTATGCTCTGATACCAACCTGTCACACCCTTATTTTAAGGACTAATTATCCATAAAATAAGGGGAGATTTGCAGTCAGAATCATAGATTATAAGAAAAATGCATCTTTGTTCATCTTATAACAGGGTTATATAAGTTCGAACACTAAGCAGTCACCCAGAGTAACCTTATATTAGAAAACTGAAAGGTAAAGCAATTAAACTGGATAAAGGTAAATATCGGTGGGACCATATGGGATGTAGAGAAACATCTTTTCTGAAATTTTGCAGTCTTCTCCTTGCAATAAATTATTTACTTGAAAAGTAACAGACAGTCACGAAGACCGAGTAAACGACCTCTACCTTACCATAGGCCAGGTGAGGTCTTATAGCTCAATTTAACAACAGATCAGAATAACAGATTAACTTGTAATATCAACTTGTCACCTTATAATATTATTATATTTCATACTATGCATATATATTAATATGTATAAATCTTATAATGATAAAGGATCAGAATTCATAGATATATGTCACTAGTGTGATAACAAAAGTAGTAGATATGTCACCAGTGTGACAACAGATTTATCAGATACGTCACTAGTGTGACATCAGAATAACGGGATGCAGGTACGTCCCCCACACGACGTCATGCGTCCAGAAGGTGGTTCGTCAACCACCGGAATCCCAGCGCATCATAATATCATATATCTCAAGATACATGGGTTCAATGCAACCCAGCATAATATCTTAGCATATAGCCCAATAGAATATTGGCATAAAGCTATGAAGAATATTACTCGCAAAATATAATTGATATTATTTTGTATATTTAGTTATTTTAATTTAATAACCACACTGTCCTAAGTTTAATGAAAGTCATTTACCTAGATGAGAGACGGCATTAGTTTGCTGGTGGATAACGTATTCTCTGATTAAGTTTAATATGAATAATCAATATTAGGTTTAATAGTTTAAAATATTGACTTAAGTTATATAGGCTAAATTGGTCAAATAAGCCTAGTGGATTAAAATTGGTCAAACTAGTTCAAATGAGTCAGACAAGGTTAACTTGGGTCAAACTGAGTTAGTTCAGGTTAATAGGTCAAATGAGTCAAATGGGTCAACCGAGTTGACTCGGGTCAAACGGGCTGAATAGGGTCAAATGAGTTGACTCAGATGTAACGAGTTAACTCAGATGTAACGGGTTGACTCAGATGTAACGGATCGACACGAGTTATCTTGGGTCAAACGGGTTAACTCAGAGTTTAATTGATCAACATAGATTTATCAGGTTTAATACGAGTTAACTGGGTCGACATATGTTTAAACAGGTTAATCACTAATCCAATTGAGTTAACAAGAAAAATTACCAAATGTAATTTAAACTTAGTAAGACCAGAATTCTTACCTAGCAGAATCTCGCAGCTGGAGGAGAGGCGCGCCAAGATGGGCTAACGATGCAGTGGTTGTGGATTCTATTTGAGGGCTCTGAGGCCTATTTATAAGGAGAGGTGAACTTATTAGGGCGAGATCGTTGGTTGGTAGTAGTTGGTAGTTGGAGAGGTAAATTTAATAGGGTGGGACCATTGGTGGGTGGGAATGTGGGAGAAAGGCAGAGGAGATGATTTTAATAAATATCTATTTTATTAAAATAATTATTTTGGAGTCCTCAGATAATAGATGCACTTATATTAGATTCAGAATGTATATATATATATATATATGAATATTAATAGGTATTTTTTAAGCGGATCATTACAGTTGTAATACCATCATCGTGGCCGATGTTTGTGGGGATGCTGCAGCTGGGGCGTTGTCTCTAGAAGGTACGGAGGCCAATCATTGTTCTGCAAAGCTAGAAATCTGCAAAGCAGAGGTTAAGTATAGCATCTTTAAGGAGCCATGTGGACGGCTAGGATTCAATGTTGAATCCTAGGTTAACACTATGCAAGTACTTCAGAGGTTCAGAATCAAACCCCATTAAATCTCCAGTAAACCATAAACCCTAATGCAAAGAAAAATTTGAGTTCGAGTTGATCTAGGCATACCTCAAACTTGGCTCATCATAATTTGATTCAATTTAAAGTTGATTTATTTTAATTTCAAACTAACTCAAGTTTTAATTGAGCAACTCAAATCTTTCAAGAATTGATTTTTTTATTAAAAAAATTGTGGTTATTAAAATTTAAAATTGAGTAAATTATATACATGAAATCACTTAACTATCTTAACTACAATAATCAAAAATTTTGAGCTCGGTTCGGCTCGAAATCAGTCCGAAATCAAAATATGTTCCCTAGATCTTGAAAAAAATAAATCTTAAATCTCCTCTACTCTACCACTAAACCACTAGCTAAATCATATATAATGACATTTTATTTATATGTATATTTATATTATATACTAATATTATTTATGCTATACACATAACTCCGATCCAAATCAAATCATGTTTTGAGCAAGCTAGGGTCAACTTAAAATCGGCTTGAAATGAATTTCGAGTCAAAGTCCTTAGCTCGTCATTCAATTCAAAATTTTTAAACTAATTTCAAATTTACTCATAAATCAAATAAGTTTCGAGAGAATTTTGTGTTTCGGATTTTTTAACAGCCCTAGTTACAAGCTTAGGGACGTTCACATATTTTTTAAAAGGTTTGCTTCTAAGTAGTAATAATGCGATTTTCTGCAAAAAATATAAATCAATACCGTAGTTACGATTTGCTAATAGTATATGTCTGACACCAAAGTTAAGCTTTAATAGTCTAAATGACATTACGAGTTGGCATCAATTTATTCGACAAAGGGAGTTTTAAAAAAAAAATCAAAATAATGCCACTTAGCTCCTAAAAATTGTGATTTTTAAATATTTATTTTGTCCAATAATTAAATATATGATATTTTGCTCTTAATTGCTAGATAAAATTAATAATCAAATATCACAAAAGTCAATTTTCATTTAATATATTACATAAATTAATCAGTAGCAACATTAAATTACTGATAATAATCATATTTAAGATAAAATAAATTTCTGAAGTTGGACTCCTATATAGATTTATGAATTTGAATTTTTTTTAAGGAGATCATAAATTTAAGTACTTACTTTATGCAGCTTTGTAAATTTAAATTTCTTTTTTTAAAATATATAATATAATATTTTTTTAATAGCATTCATTTAATGAATTTCGCTTAATCTATTAAGTGATGTTTCAGATTCATAAATCGATTTATAGACTTTTTAGAAAATAAAATTAAAAAATTAAAAAATTCAAATTCTTCTAGTCGAGGTCCAATATCAGAGATTTGCAAATTAAATTAAAAAATAGGGCAAACTTCACCCAAGTCCTTGAGTTTAAGGGTTATTATCACACAGGTCCACGTTTTTTAAAATATCATCCGGGTCCCTAGGTTTTCAAAAATTATCATCTGGAGCATTTTTTATTTTTTATTTATTAAAAAAATATACAAAATTATCATTATACTCATACCCTCTCTCTCCATCAGATCCGGCAGCCGCCGGGCGGCCACGGGTGGTCGTGAGGCCGCCGGCGGTGTCGTGCGGTCGTGAGGCCGCCGAAGGCGGCGCGTGACGGCGCGACTGCCGATCTGCTGGAGAGAGGGAGAGTAAGGGTATAATGTTAATTTTGTATATTTTTTAATAATAAAAAAAGACCTAGATGATAATTTTTGAAAACCTAGGGACCTGGATGATATTAAATTCAAGGGCCTGGTGAAATTTGCCCAAAAAAATATTATCACTGAAGCTAGTTTTGCTAGCTCATGCATAGTTGACGTTGACGTGACCGACATGAATGATAGTGATTTATTATTTAATTAGAATAAAAAATACATTTATTTACTCAACGTAAAAAGTAGCGCCATCTTCTACGGTCTCTGGAGTCTTCTTAGGCGAAAAATACTGGCAGCGCCGAAGCGACGCCGGTTCTTGACGATTCGACCCGACGACAGCTTGGTGGCTGCAGGACGTACGGATCCCCACACCAGGATTTAATCCGGCTTGGGGATCGTCGGCGAGTCCTGGTCGATCTCCTCTGGTCCAGGAAGGTTATACGGACTTGAGAAAGAAAGTCGCCGCCGGAGTTAATGTCGCGCATGCTGTAAGTCGTGCATGACTTACAGCCACGACGTACGTCCTGACCTCCAGTACAACTTAAATCAGGGCGTAAGCTGCACGACTTACAGCAAGAGATAAGTCGTGCGCAAGCTTCACGACTTACAGTGCCTGTATGTAGGCCTGTAAATGGGTCGGATCTTGATCCGATCCGATCCGTGATCCGAACTGATTATCTTATAAAATGAAATAAATAAATTTTTGACCCACACGATTATCCCGAAAAACCGACCTGCTCTGTTTAAGTATTGCCAAGTCGGATCTGAGTCGATGCTGATCCGACCTGAAAAATTAAAATTTGACCCGAAATTTATAAGTACGAAATTATTTTACGTATTTATATATTTATTATTTAACTGCACGTGTTAACTTTTGTTTTATTTTATGAAGGTTTTAAATGTGACTAAGGCTTATAATTATTAAAGAGGCTATTGCAAGTTATTTTAAGTGCAGTAATTAGGAAGTACTTACATTATAAAGTGGGATTAATGGCCACAAATATTTTTTACAGTTGAGATGAAATATTTAGTGGTGGCTTTAACAGAATTGCGCTTTATTTTTTGTGTAATATATTAGTGATCAAAATTTTATTTAAAAATATAAGAATATATGTACAACTAATAGTTGTAGTCATTAAAAAAATAGTGTTCGATTATGTAAAGAAAATTCTGGGTCGACCCAAAATCCGATCCGAAAATCCGAACCGTGGCGGGTCATGGAATGGATCTAGGTTAACCTCGATCCAATTTGATTTTTAATCCGATCCGAATATATTGGAATCAAACCCGGGTCGGGGTCAACCCAATCCAAATTCGATCCATTGATAGGCCTACCTGTATGTCAGTGTGCGTGGTTCGTGGCTTACGCCGCCTGTAAGTCTTGCCCGAGGTTCACTACTTAACTCCAGCAGAGTTCAGGACTTATGCCGGGATGTAAGTCGTGCACGTGATTCATGACTTACTGCATATAAGTCGTGCACGCGCTTCACGACTTACTCCCTGATCTACGTCGTGAACTTACAACGAGAGTACGTCATGTGGCCTGTGCACGACTTCAGCAGGAGTAAGTCATGCGACGGTCGCACGACTTTAGCGGGAGTCAGTCGTGCGGCCTGCGCACACTTACAACGGAGTAAGGCGCGACTTACATCGAGTAAGTCGTGCGCCAGCTGCACGACTTACTCCACTGTAAGTCATACTCCGAGTAAATCATGCAGTTGGGTAAGTCGTGAGCATTTCCTGTAAGTCGTTAACCGTACGCACGAGTCAAAAAGCGACGACTTATGGGTAGTGTGTAAGTCGAAATCGACGTGCACGATTTATTCCAATCCGGCGTACGACTTACAGCCAAGTAAGTGCCCACGACTTATAGGACAAGTCATGAACCTTTGCGTACGACTTATAGGAGGGGTAAGTGCCAAGTAAGTGCCTGTCGCACGACTTATTGCCCGTGAGTTAAAATCGTGCACTTTTAAGACTTACTGCTGCTTGGGTAAGTCGCACCATCGACGGAGTAAGTTGTGAATCGCACACAACTTTCCTCCCGCTGCTTAAGTCGGGAATTGCGAACGACTTACAACTTTTCCTTGTCATCTTCATCCTCGAGCTCATTTGGTTCAAATTGTTTTTAACCCAACACAAATTTTAATTATAAAAATTAAATTTATTTTACGTTCAACATAAATATAAATATTTAAATTATTTTTATTTCATATTTTACAATTTTTTAAATATTAAATTAATTTTTAATTAAATTTATAAAATAAAATATACTTTATCTCTTTTTTAAAATTTAATTTTTGAATCAAACAGTGCTAATGAAGGCGCATAACTTCGACTTTCTTAGTTCCTCTTTATCACTTGCTGCACGACTCTAGAGTTCATGCTCAAGTATCATTACCATACAGCTAAACTCATGAGTTCCTTAAAATTAATATATGAAATATTATTTTAAGTGCAACTAAAAAGATTGAGGGTATAATATATTAAATGTTAAAGATTTTTAAGTGTAAAATAGACCGCTTGTTCTCACAGGGAAAGAAACTTGATTGAAAAAAAAAATAAAAATTTTAATTTGACTATTTCTAAACAACAAAAAATTCAGTAAAATACATTCAATCAAAATTCTAAAAAAATACATCAAAAAAAAGTCCAAGCTATCCAGCTACAATGACAGAACACAATATTCATTTGTTCAATTTTACCACACATTTTATACCACACACACATATATACATATATTTTTCACTAAATAAATTTTACTAATTCTTTGATGCTAATGATTAATTTTGAGACAATATTCAAGAGAAAAAAATTGCTTTTGAAGCATTTTGTAACAGATAAATTATAATATTATATTTGATAAATATTATTTATGTTATACATATAATTTTGAGTCAAATCAAATCATTTTTTGACCAAGTTAGGGCTAATTCGAAACGAACTTCGAGCCAAAGTCCTTAGTTCATGATTCAATTTAAAATTTTTAAACGAATTTTAAATTAATTCAAAAATTGAACAAATTTCGAAGTAATTCAAAAATCGAACGAATTTCGAAGTAATTCAAAAATCGAACGAATTTCGAAGTAATTCAAAAATCGAACGAATTTCGAAGTAATTCAAAAACCGAACGAATTTCGAAGTAATTCAAAAACCAAACGAATTTACACTTACAGACCTGTAGGTCGTGCGCTTTCCTGTAGCAAGACTTACTGGAAAGTTAAGTACGCAAAGATGAAAATTTAAATGGTATACTGCATGCAGCTGAAGTCAAAAAGATCCAATTGAATCTATTTTTTTTATCTTGAAATTGGAAACTTACATCCTAATTAAAATAGAGCCATTAACTTTTTCATTTTTTACCGCTATAACTTCACATTATTCCAAAACTCCGTTTTTTAAATGTTTTATTAGAATATTAAAAATAATATTTTACTTTTAAAAAATTACATATATACCACTCAATCTTTTATTTTCAGTTTAACTCTCAAATTTTCTAAATATAACATATTTAGGTTTTTTAAAAATTTATTGCCACAATATATATACATAAAAATTTCTAAAATTATTTGTAAAAGCATGTGTTATATTTTTACTTTTTAAAATATAGGGAGTTATATTACAAAATAAAAAATAAAATAATTAACATGTAAATAAAAAATTACAAAGTGTGTAATAAATGCCTTTATTTTTTCATTTTAAATTAAATAAAAGATGAAAAAAATTACAAAGAGAGGGTTCCTTAACGACTAAGATTATTTTTTTTTCAAAAATCAACAACAATTTACAATGCACTTTTGATCTACAGAAGCATATGCAATCTAACCAAATTTAAAATATAAATTATTGTGCAATAATAAACACCAATAACTTATATCTTAAATAAAATACCGAAACAGAATAGCAAAATCATTGATTTACAAATCTATCAAGTTAATGCAATGCTACCATGTTTGAAACTCAAACCTGGTACCACGAGGTTCTTGATCAGGTGAAAAGACCACGCATTCAAACAACACATGATTCTCATTACAAAATTTGCAGGCTTTATATCCAGATTTCCTATGGGCACACGATAGCTACACCCAAAGAAGTCTAGTTCTTCGCCCGGGAAAAGCTGATGTAGAATACCACCCTAAGCGACATCATCGAGCACTTGTAGAATGATCCCATTATCATCACATATTTTGGTCTATAGTTTATTTTGTATCATTTTCATATGGTTAGGACATACATGACCATTTTATATTTGTTTGGGCCTTCACAGGGAGGAACCAATGTATTTTGAGTTTATTTTTATTTGAAGAGTGCTATTGGGCTTTTTTTTGAATTAAAGGCCCAATAATCCTCTTTGCCCAAAATCCCCCTAATCTTAGCCATTAGATCCATCTTTTTGGGATCAAATGATTAGGATTATTAGAATTTGCCTATAAATAATCAAAGGATGGGAGAGAGGAGGAAATTTTTTGGTAATTTTATTTCCCAATTAGAGTTAAGCAACATTTATAGCCAACACCATCCAATGGAGCCCACCACCCTTGCATGAGATCGTTGTGCTGGCTCAGATAGCACACCCAAGGTGAATTGGGTATTAGAAAATTTTAAATAAACTTTTAATTAATTAGAATATTTGTGAGGCTATTATTATTTAAGTATCAATTCTTTGAAGCAAGTTCTATATAAGTTTCAAATTCCTTGTAAATCTTTCACAAAGAATAACAAAAGTTAAAGTAATAAATAAAATATTTATAGCAGAATATAGTAACATATATATATATATATAGATATATTATTTATATATATATGTTTTATATTATATATTATTATAAAAGAAAAGAAAAAATGTAGTAAATAAAAGATTAGAAGGTTAGTAAAAGAAAAAGAAAAGAGAATAAGTAAAAGTCAGTAGAGATTAATAAAAGTTAGAATAAGTTAGTAAAGAAAAAGAAAATGAACAAGTAAGCAACAGTTAGTAAAAGTTAGAAAATGTTAATTTAAAAAAAAGAAGAATGAATAAGGTTAGTAAGATTGATGGAAGAATCACAATATTAGAGTTAATGATCTTATCTTTAGTGCTTTGTAATAAAATAATAATTTGAGTTCATAAAGTATCTAAATCGAATCACCAAAATAATTGTAGAATTGAAAATACCATCACAAGAGAGAAAAACTGTTTCATAAGAAGAAGTACAAAATCATAAGATTTGAACCAGAATAATAATGCATAAATGCTAAGTTGGTAATAGACAAGAGTAGACACACGATATATAATAGTTCGATCACAAAAGTGACATATATCTACTTCTCACTCCTTTTCAAGGAATTTCACTGAGGAGGCATTTGATTCAATGTTATCTTGATACCATGTTATGTTATTTAAAAATAATAATAATTATTTAATTTAATAACATCTATAAATTTACAAGATTATAGAGTTAATAGTCAAGAGATGACATCTAGATATTATAACGTTTAGATTATATGACATAACTGAGACAACAACAAACCAAACGTTCCTTAAAGAAAATCCAATAAAAATTGATAAAAATTACAAGGAGTACAAATGAACTATTTTATAAAATCAAGCTCTCAAACCCTATCATAAACAAAATGGAAGCTCCACACAATGGAGCAAATACGAGATTACAATAAATCAAAAGACTAATGCAAACAAGCAAACAAAAACGAAGTAAAGTTACAAGTATATCTCCATATACATACAAGTCTACCAAAAGCTAGATAAAAACTAATATTTAGCTAAACTTTTCTTTCTCATAAAAAAATTTTCACTTGCTTTTTTCTTGAGCTAAAATCCTTCATAGAGAACTTGATCTGTTGAAAGAGTTGAGAGAGAACCATGTTTTTAAAGGTCAAAGAGAAAGTTTAAAGGTAAAAGGATAAGCCAAGGTGTATATTGTCATAAAGGAAAGTTTTGGTATTTGTAGGACAAAAAATGGGATTCAAAAACATTAAGATATGCAATAAAATTTGAAAAAAAAATAAAAAATTGAGTAAGTGGAGTTAGTTGGAAAGTATCTAAAACCATAAAATATGAGTATTGAGTACACTAAAGATAGCGAGTGCTAAAGTGAGTGCCAAAGTAAAAAAGTGTAAGGAAACTATTTTTTGAAATGATTGATTTTCGAAACAATTTGGTAGTTGGAACAATAAAATGATCCATTTAATTCAAATTGCACCTACCACCAAAGTTTGGAACAGTTGAGTTTGGATTAGTTAACTGATCTAAACTTCTCAGATCTGCACATATTTTCTAAAAACAATTGATCCGAACAATTAATTTTTAATTTAATTGAAAGGACAAATATTAAAAGAGAATTGTTATAATTAAAATTTTATAACAATTAATTTTTAATTATTTTTATTAATTTAATTAAGTTAATATCAAGCTTTTAAGCTTAGATGCATGTACAAATAAAATAAAACCTAAATTTCATGGCATTGTAGATCCTCTTCAAGATTGTTGCTTGAGCAAGACTTGGAATTGATTGAAGCCTTGTTTTAAATATGTTTTGCATTTGGAGTAGCCTTAATCTTTAATCATTTTGCTTGATCAATGACCTTCGTAACTTATATTAATTAAAATATAACACAATATACAAAAGTTAAAGCAATATTAAATCTAATATGGTTGAAGTCATTAAAATCAATATGAGTTCAACATGCCACTGCCGCCACCAAGGCTGTTGAGGCTACAAATATTTCTCATTTTCTATTCTAACAAGCTCGAACAATAGAAGCAAACCATAGTTCCCCTTCAAATTAAAACTAAGATCCATAATCGAGTGACAATTAAATGCAGAAAGCAAGGACCCGAAGATTGGTCCTGCTGCTTTGCCTATTACCCACTCTTTCTCACAGAGAGATGGAAAGCATCATCTAGCATTCAGGGCAATCTCTAAGCACCATCAAGTAGGAGAATAGAAAGATTAGGCAGAGACAGAAAGAAGGGAATAGAGGAGAGGCCGAGCAGTGGAAGCAACCACCGGTACCAGATCAGATTGAAAACCATGTCAACACTCCATCACCGCAAAAGTATAATGCAGCGATGATTCACTTGGGATAGGTTATCTGCATCATTTGAGGAACCAAGAATTGATCCGCCCCATTCAGAGCCTCTTCCTCACTCCAATTTATGTTATACCATCCTCTACATACTATCTCCACTGACACTCAAGGACAAGAGGTAGGGATAGCTTCAAGGCAAGCCGAGTATCTTCTCTATGACATTGTTGTGATTTAAAGGCAATTTACATCCAGATTTTTGAGGTAGTCCCTGAGAAATTTAACATTACAACAAACCTTCAGGTGCTTATTAAGGATTAAAACTAAGAACCCCCATTCCAATCGTGTGGGAACTGTTTCCGCATAAAGCCGAGAACCAAAGAATGATCTGCTCCTTCCAGAGCTTTGCTCCTTTGCCTATTCCCCATTCCTCAGCCAAAATTCTGTGAGCTTCAGGTCAGCCGGGAGGCAGAGGAGAATACAGAAAAAGAAAGTGGAGATACAAAAAAGGATCAAGGAGAGCTCAAGCAATAGAAGAAATGATTGGTACCGGATCAGATTGAAAACTACTAAATCACTTGTGGAGCCATAAATCGATTTGATTCCAGAACCCTCTGATGTTGAAACTAAAGGGGCATTCGGTTCAATGTTGTTGTGATGATATGTCATGTATCTTGGAATCAATTCCCTCAGATACCACATCTTTTCCATCACACGAGGAACCGATGTTTTATTCGCTTCCACAACTTTTTTTCTTACCTTCTCCCCCTCTTCTCCTCAACTAAAACACAAAGTCAACCGAGTTTCAAAATCTTGACAACGGAGATGCACGTGTATATGAGAATGAGAGAGAGAGAGAGAGAGGTGTTTCTATACAAGCCTTTATTGCCATCGCCGAAGACCATCGTTAAGCTAGTGGGCGGAAGAGGAGAAGGAATCAAAAGAGAAAGTAGATGGGGAGAAGGAGAGAGGGGACCTCAACCAGTGGCTCCAGATCAGAATGAAAACCAACATAATCGAGATCCATCACTGCAAGTGATATATCTAAGCATTGACTTGCCTGGGATTGGTTTTCTACATCACTTGAGGAAGCACAGATCAACCCGCCGCATCCAGAGGCTTCTTCCTCGCTCCAATCTCCCTTCCATCATCGTCTCCATACCACCATCTCCGCCGACGCTCCAGCGGTTACAGAGAATCGGGAATAAATCTAGGGCTGGCGACTATTCAGCTCGGTGCGTACGCAGCGCTTTTTTTTTTTCTATTTTAAGGTAGACGGATTAAAATCAAAGTAAAATAATAGTAATTTAAAAAAATAATATAAATAAATAAATAAAATGTTTAATTATTTTACATAAATTTAAATATAAAAAATATTATTTTATTTCATATACTTAATCATTTTTAATAAAATAATAAATTTTATTTCACAATTTACATCAAAATACTCAAATCAAATGTTTTGAATTAAGTTATAAAATAAAATTATTATTTTTTATCAAAAATTATTAAATATGTGAAATAAAATAATATTTTTATATTAAATAAATAAAAATATTTATTTATTTATATATATTTTTAAACTAATGTTATTTTGGTCCTGCTTTTGATTCTCGCACCAAACAGGATAAGAATTATGTATTCCGGTATGCACTTTTAGAAGAAATATTTTCTAATATTTGTATATATAATTATAAATTATTTCAATTATTTTGGTGATTAAAATTTTTTATGCTTAAATATAAGATGCGCGGCAGATGTTCTTCAATTTAATAAATATATATATAATTTATAATTATACATTAAAAATATAAAATAATATATATAAATATTTAATTTTATAAAATAAATAAGTAAAAAATTAATTTTTAACAGTATCTTATGTAACTTCTTCTTTTATTGGTGAGTTCACTACATTATTCCACTAAATTTGTAATTTTAAATAAAATTGACACTACGTTGATCACAATAATAATTTACTATTATTTTTAAAAGAATACTAATATTTATTAAAAAATACTATCAAATATTTGCTATAATTATAATTATTTTTTATTAATTATTATTGTGATTTTTTATAATTTTCATAAATATATTATTTAATAAAATATTAATATTTATATAACGTATATAAAACTTAAATTTTAAACCCAATCTAAATAAAATTTTCTTTCTTCCTAAATTTTAAACCAAATAACTTGGTATAATGGGAGATAGGGCATAGTGGGTATGTTTGGCAATTACTCAAAAATAGGTAAAATATTTTTTTAAATTTAATATAATTTTTAATAACTTTATTTCACATCCAACACAAATTCCAATCTTAAAAATCAATTTTATTTCACATCCTCTACACCTCCCAATATTAAAATAATTTTTTTTCCCATCAACTCTATAAAATAAAATATTTTCTCTTTTCTTACTCAAATTTATCTTCCAATCAAACAAACCCAATGAACATTAAGTGAATGTCATATTACCAGTCATATTATTAGAGCATAATAGGCATCTTATGTCATATTACCAGAGCAGTACGTACATAACAGGCATTTACTTTAATAAATATGAATAGTATTATCGTAGTAAAAATATTATAGAAATAAGTAAAAATACTGTAGATGTACTATAATACATTTTTGTAAATTCTACAAATAGACGACCTTGGGGTTATGGAATAACATCCATCTGAAAATGCAAAACTTATCCTTTTTCTCAAATAAAATTCTTTTGTTTCAGATTTTGGTTTATATTTCATACATGTTATGCATATAACTTTGTATCAGAGTCGAAGAACTTCTTTTCTTAATCTGTAAGTAATTTAAATTCATATTCTAATGTTAAGTTGTATGTTTGTTTAAATTTTTCTGATCTTAGATCTTCATAGAAATGAAGTTAAGGAACTTTAAGTTCGTGCCTAAAGAAAGTAATTATTTTAAATATTTTTATTGAAATCTATATGTTCTTCCATAATCTAGCTTATTATCTCCTAAAGGACTAGAGAAACATTTAGATAACTATTCATTATATAATAAGTAATTATAACTGAATAGTAGTAATCATAAGAGTATTTAATTATTTTGTATTGTATTTGAAGTGAATACAGTCAATTTGATTTTGATCTAATCTGTATTAAGGTATTTTATTATAATACTCAGATTAAACATCTAATATTTATTATATAGGTGTATTTTAGTTAAAAGCTAATATTTGACCATTTATTAGGAATATATGATTGAGTTTTAACAAAATACTGACAATTACATATCTTTTTGATAGTATATTGATCTATATTAACCAATTAGATACTTTTAGAGACTGATTTATGATAAATCAATGTATTTGAAATGAATAGTGATGTTTTCACAATTAATCATTGCATAATGATGAATTTAAGCCGAATACAAGCATTGAAAGAACGATTAATTGCATAATAAGTTATTTTAACTGAATAGTTGTAATTATATTAGTATTCAATTATTTTCGATTAAAGTTAAAGGAAATACATGTAATTTAACTTTAATCTTGTCTATATTTAGGCATTTTAATATAATACTCAGATTAAACAAATATAGATGTATTTAATCTTATCTATATTTGCTATATAAATGTATTTTAGCTGAAAGTAAATATTTGGTGATTTATTAGGGACATACGATTGAGTTTTAAAATAATACCAATAATTACACATCTTTTTGACAGTATATCAATATATTTTATTCTATTAGGCACTTTTAGAGACTGATTTATGATAAATTAATATATTTGAATTGAATAGTAATTTTTTCACAACTATTTATTACATTAACGATGAATTTAAGCCGAATATAAATATTTAGAGAAAAATTTATTATATAATAAATTATTTTAACTAAATACTAAAAATTATGTGAGTATTCAATTATTTTTTATTATATTTGAAAAGAATACAAGCAATTTGAATTTAATATTATATATATTAAGGAATTTTAACATAATACCCTCATTAAATAACCAATATTTGTTATATTAATATATTTTAGTCGAAAGCATATATTTAACAATTACACATCTTTTTGACAGTATATCGATCTTTTTTAACCTATTAAGCACTTTTAGACACTGATTTGTAATATATCAATGTGTTTGAATTGAATAATGATGTTTTTGTGACTTCATTGCGTAACGTTGAATTCAAGTAGAATACAAGCATTTAGAAAGTGATTCATTGCATAATAAGTTATTTTAATCAAATACTAGCAATTATTCTAATATTTAATTATTTTTTATTGTATTTAAAGAGAATACAACTAATTTAACTTTTATCTTGTTTATATCAAGGCTTTTTAACATAATAGTTTGATTGAATAACTAATATTTGTAATATCGACGTATTGTAGCCTAAAGTAGATATTTGACTGATCTATTAGAGTTATATGTTTGAGTTTTAATATAATACCTATAATATCAATGTATTAGACTGATTTATGATCTATCAATATATTCAAATTGAACAGTGACGTTTTTAAAATAATTTATTGCATTAATGTTGAATTCAAGCCGAATACAAGCATTTAGAGAACTATTTATTGTATAATAAGTAATTTTAATTGAATACTAGTAATTATACAAGTATTCAATTATTTTTTATTATGTTTGATATGAATACAAGCAATTTGATTTTGATTTTGATTTTGTCTATATCAAGGTATTTTAACATAATATTCTAATTAAAAAAGCTAGCATTTACTATAGTTATGAATTTTAGTAGAAAGTAGATATTTGACAATCTGTTAAGGATATATGATTGAATTTTAATATAATGCCAGCAATTACACTTCTTTTTTATTGTATTTCAAACTATTTTAACTTATTATGCTCTTTTAAGTACTTATTTGAGATATATTAATGTAGTTGAATCGAATAGTAACGGTTTTACAACTATTCATTTCACTAACATTGAATTTAAGAAGAATACAAAAATTTAGAGAACGCTGCATAACAAGTTATTTTAATAAAATAATAGTAATCATAATAGTATTCAATTATTTTTGATTGAATTTGAAGAGAATACAAGCAATTTGATTTTGATATTGTCTATCTTAAGGCACTTTAACATTTAGTATTTTTTATATAAATTTATTTTAGCCGAAAACAAATATTTGACGATCTATTAGGGGCATATGATTGAGTTTTAATATAATACCGATAATTACATATATGTTTGACAGTATATCGATCTATTTTAACTTTTTCGGCACTTTTAGAGACTGATTTGTGACAAATCAATATATTTGAATAAAGTTTTCACAACTATTCATTGAATTAACGATGAATTCAAGCCGAATATAAGTATTTAGAGAATAATTTATTGCATAATAAATTAGTTTAACTAAATACTAACAATTATATAAGTATTTAATTGTTTTTTATTGTATTTGAAGACAGTATTAGCAATGTTAATTTGATCTTGTCTATATTAAGTATTTTAACATAATACTCTCATTAAATAACTAATATTTGCTATATCGAAGTATTTTAGCCGAATACATATATTTGGAGATCTATTAGGAACATATGTTTGTGTTTTATTATTATACCAGCAATTACACATCTTTTTCATAATATATCGATCAATTTTAACTTATTAGACACTTTTAGAGAAGCGTTTGGATTAAATAATGATGTATTTACGATAATTCATTGCGTCAACATTGAATTCAAGCGGAATACAAGTATTTAGAAAACGATTCGTTGCAAATCTAGTCTTTTAAACTGAATAGTAGTAATTATACTTGTATTCAATCTTTTTTATTATATTTGAAGAGAATACAAGTAATTTTACTTTGATCTTGTCCATATCAAGGCATTTTAACATTATAGTTTAATTAAACAACTAATATTTACTATATCGATATATTTTAGTCGAAAATAGATATTTGACTATCTTTTAGGGACATATGATTGAATTTTATTATAATACCAAAATTATACATCTTTTTAACATGATACTTATATTACATATCTAATATTTGAAGAGAATACAAGCAATTTTACTTTAATTTTGTCCATATCAAGACATTTTAATATAATAGTTTAATTAAACAACTAATATTTGCTATATAGATATATTTTAGCCTAAAGCATATATTTGGCGATCAATTACAGATATATGATTGAGTTTTAACATGATACCTGCAATTACACTTGTTTTTGAAAGTATATCGATCTTTTTTAACTATTGGGCACCTTTAGAGATAGATTTATGACAAAACAATGTATTTGAATTGAATAGTCATGTTTTCACAACTATTCATTGTATTAACGATTGCTTCAAGCCGAATACAAGCATTTGGAAAATGATTCTTTGCATAATAAGTTATTTTAACTAAATACTTGCATTTATATGAGTATCCAATTATAGTTTACTATATTTGAAGATAATATAAGCAATTTGAATTTGATCTTGTCTATATTAATATATTTTAACATAATGCTCTCGTTAAACAACTAATATTTATTATATTAATGTATTTTAGCTAAAAGTAGGTATTTGACGATCTTTTAGGGACATATAATTGAGTTTTATTATAATACCGGCAATTATACATTTTTTTAATAATATATCGATCTATTTAACTTATTAGACACTTTTAGAGACGTGTTTGGATTAAATAGTGATGTATTTACAACTATTCATTGCGTCAACATTAAATTCAAGCGAAATACAAGCATTTAGAAAGCAATTCGTTGGAAATCTAGTCTTTTTAACTGAATACTAGCAATTATACCTATATTCAATCTTTTATTATATTATATTTGAATAGAATACTAGCAATTGTACTTTGATCTTGTCCGTATCAAGGCATTTTAACATAATAGTTTGATTAAACAACTAATATTTACTATATCAGTATATTTTAGCCGAAAGCAGATATTTTGTAATGCATTAGGGTCATATGTTTGTGCTTCAATATAATACCGGCAATTTCACATCTTTTTGGCATTATATCGATCTATTTTAACTTATAAGGCATTTTTAGAGACTGATGTATGATATATCTGTAGGATCAAGTATAACGTCTAGAGGGGGGTGAATAGACGTAATTAAAATTTAATTTAATTTACTAAATATAATAATTAGTGCAAAATACAAACAGAAGTAAATATAAATGCAGACAAGAAGAAAATATCACATTCACAAAGAACACACAATATAACGTGGTTCGGCTCAAATTAGAGCCTAATCCACCCAACCCCGATCTAAAAGATATCATTATAACACACTCCTTGGTTTAGGCGGAGAAGCCCGTATAAATCCTCCTCTATCTACTCACTAGAGGCCCTCCTCACTTTTAAGTGAGGGCTCACTCACTTACCTCCTCCAATCTTTATTTGGAGGCCCTCTTCACACACACAGTGAAGGCAGTAAAGAACAACTAAAATATTACAAAGAAAGAAAATCACTCACTCTTCCTTCTTATGATTGAATCTTGAAAGCTAGAAGATGGATGAAGAGTTTGAGCACTTGAGTCCAAGTTCACCTAGATCACCTTGAATCTTGATTGAAACTCCACTTGAATGTTTTTATCAACTCTTAGGATGGTGGAGAATGAAGGTGAATGTTTGGAGCACTTAGAGGATTTTATGAGCTAAGAGGAATACACCAACAACCCCCATCTCCTTATACAAGAGCTCCAACGGCTAGAAAAATGGGCTGGAGAAGACCTGGAGGTCGACCTCAGGTCGACCCCCAGCTAGCCGTTGGAGAATAAATATAGGCCAACGGTCACCTGTAAGGTCGACCTCACCACTGAGGTCGCCTCCAGGTCGACCTGGAAAAATCCTCCAAGTAGACCAAAGTTTCTGTCGAGGGTCGCTGTTGAAGGTCGACCTCGAAAAATCCCCAAAATGACTAAAGTTTCTGTTGAGGGTCGCTGATGAGGGTTGACCTCGGGTCGCCCTCAGGTCGACCTCAAAAAATCCCAAAGATGACTAAACTTTCTGTTGAGGGTCGCTGCTGAAGGTCGACCTCGGGTCGATCTCAGGTCGACCTCATTATTGAAAGTCATCCTACAACTATCCCAAAACTGCCCTGGAGCTATCACAACTAAAAAGAACATATCTAGAGCAATCTCGTCACTTTTAGGCCACATAATTAAGAGAGTTTAAACTTTTACGATTATCTAGTTAACTTGCAGAGATTCTAAGTGCTCAAACTCATATCCAGACTATTCTAACAGTGAAGATCAACCTCACAACAATTCTACTCTCAAGTAAAATGAAAAGTAACAATAATAACATGTGCTCCACTTGATCTTCAATACTTGAGACTTTCTCTCCAATTTAATTAGATCTCAATTTTAGTATAAAATTGAGATGCAACTTTAATAAACCTGAGATTAAGAACACTAAACAATTATGTTAGTACAAATTAACTTAAACATATTGTTAAACATCAAAATCACAATATTACCACAAGGGAGGATCCAACAATATCATTGTATTTGAAGTGAATAGCGACATTTTTACAATAATTTGTTATATTAACGTGGAATTCAAGAGGAATACAAGCATTCAGTGAATTATGTATTGCATAATAAGTAATTTTAACTGAATATTAGCAAATTATACTAGTCTTCAATATTTTTGACTGTATTTGAAGTGAATATAAGCAATTTAATTTTAATTTTATGTATATCAAGCATTTTAGCGTAATACTCTGATTAAACATCTAGTATTCGTCATATCAATGTATTTTAGCTGAAAGTAGATATGTGACGATCTATTAAAGACATATGATTGAGTTTTAATATAATATCGGTAATTACACATCTTTTTAATAATATTTAAATCTATTTTAACATATTAGACCCTTTTAAAGATTGATTTGTGATATAGCAATATATTTGAATTGAATTGCGGCAGTTTCACAACTATCCACTATATTAACGTTGAATTAAAATAGAATACAAGAATTAAATAATGATTCACTGTATAATGAGTTATTTTAACTGAATAGTAGCAATTATACTAGTATTCAATCATTTTAGAGTGAATTTGAAGAGAATAAATGTAATTTTACTTTGATCTTGTCTATATTACGTCATTTTAGCATGATACTCAGATTACACATCTAATATTTACTATATAGATGTATTTTAGCTGAAAGCATATATTTGGCGATCTATTATAGATATATGATTGAGTTTTAACATGATACCTGGAATTACACTTCTTTTTGAAAGTATATATCGATCTATTTTTAACTATTGGGCACCTTTAGAGATAGATTAATGACAAAACAATGTATTTGAATTGAATAGTTATGTTTTTTTTTTTTTTTTCCACACGGAGGGGGGGAGTTCTTATTCATCCAGCCCCCAGCTGGCAAACAAGAACCTAAAATACAAGCTAAATATTATAATAAGAAAATAAGAAGTACTAACTCCCTTACATGGAAAAGACATGGAATAAAACAAGGAGTACTACTCCCTTACAAAAGAGGAAGAAGAAACCCCAAGAAGAGGAGAACCATGTCAAGATAAAAACATCACCATCTCTGAAAGATCAATAGGCTCAAGAACAAATACATCAAAAGCTGAAATAAATTCAAACCAAGTAGCCTTCAAATCTCCAGTGAGGCGAATCAGCTGCAAACCTCAGAAAACAGAGTGATCTGCAACTGAAACTTCGCATCCATCTTCTGCAATCCTGCCAAACTTGCAACCTTCTAGAGCCCACTCCATAAAAACAAACTGCAGCCAAAAAAGCCTCAATTCCATTGTTAAATTCTGCAGCAAAACATCAACATTGCCGAAAATACAGAAAGAGACTGCCTTCAGCCTCAATCTGCTGCAGAAAAGCAGAAAAACAGAACCTCCCTGCAACAATAACTTATTGCAAAAAACAAATTGCACCCCATTCCCTAACTGCAGCAGAAGCAGAAGGGACCAAGGAAAACAACCCAGCAAACCTCCAGCAAAACCTAAACTGAAAACAAA
>KZ451993.1:2928022-2938281 GCA_002786265.1 Apostasia shenzhenica
GTCGGGCGCCGGAGGGCGGAGCGGCGGTGCGGGCGACACGGGTTCCGGCAGAGCAGTAGGAGGAAGATGGAGTATTAGGGCTGGGAAATTACGTCGAGGTACCTGGATTTTGGTTGAGCTAAAGGAAGGAAAAGATTTTTTTATTTATAAAGTGGATAACTAGGCTACTTTAAGGATTCTCACCAAAGGCTAACCTTACCCTTTCCTTCACCGGAATATCGACCCCTTAATCGGGATCTAGGCTCTAAGAAAACTCAAACACAATTTCATTCATCACAATACTCTATATTTTTACAGTGCAAGACGACCTCTTTATATAGAGAGATCCCATGTAGAAATTTGAAAATACAATATTAAATATAGAAAATAAAATACCAAATAAATCAAAGCAAATATGGAACTAATTCTATTATAATAAAATAAAATCAGGTCCAAATGTGGTGAGTTTTCAAATCTTTTCCAGATATGCTCTGAATCAAATCAAATCAAATTTAAATAAAGCTAATATGGAAATCTCTAATAGCTCTAATTAATTTGAATTTGAATTTTGATTCAACACATGACGTCATCCTGGCCATTCAATTTGATGTTGATTTGGGTCCCCACCATTTAGGGTCTCATTTATAACATATCAATGAATTTGAGTTTAATAGTGATGTTTTTGCAACTATTCATTGCATTATGTTGAATTCAAGAGTAGTTCAAGCATTTAGAGTATGACTCATTGCATAATAAGTTATTTTAACTGAATAAAAGTAATTGTGTGTGTATTCAATTTCTTTTTCTTGTATTTGAAGAGAATATATATAATTTGACTTTAATCTTATCTATATGATGGTTTTTTAATATAATACTCTGATTACACACCTAATATTGATATATTGATGTATTTCAATCGAAAATTGATATTTGGCGATCTATTTGGGACATTGGATTGCTTTTTAATATAATACCTATAATTACACATCTTTTTATCTGTATATCAATCAATTTTAAGAGAATAGGCTCTTCTAGGATCTTATTTATGATATATCAATGAATATGAGTTGAATAGTCATATTTTTGCAGCTATTCATTGCATTACGTTGAATTCAAGTGGAGTACAAGTATTTAGAGTACGATTCATTGCATAATAAGTTATGTTAACTAAATATAAGCAATTGTGTGAGTATTCAATTAATTTTTATTGTATTTAAAGAGAATATATGCAATTTAGCTTTAATCTTGTCTATATGAAGGTTTTTTAACATAACACTCTGATTACACACCTAATATTTATTATATTTATGTATTTCAGTCGAAACATGATATGTGGCGATCAATTAGGGATATTTGATTGTGTTTTATTGTAATACCTATAATTATATATCTTTTTGTTAGTATATCGATCAATTTTAAAAGAATAGGCACTTTTAGGGACTGATTTATGATATATCAATGAATTTGAGTTAAATAATGATGCTTTTACAGCTATTTATTGCATTACGTTGAATTCAAGTGGAGTATAAGTATTTACAGTATAATTTTTTGCATAATAAGTTATTTTAACTGAATAAATGCAATTATGTGAGTATTCAATTAGTTTTTATTGTATTTGAAGAGAATATATGCAATTTGACTTTAATCTTGTCTATATGAAGGTTTTTTAACATAATACTCAAATTACAAAACTAGTGTTTGCTATATTGATGTATTTAAATGGAAAATTGATATTTGGCCATCTATTAGGGATATTTGATTGCATTTTAATGTAATACCTATAATTACACATCTATTTGTCAGCATATTGAATAATTTTAAGAGAATTGGCTCTTTTAATATAATACCGATAATTACACATCTTTTTTGTATGTATTTCAATATATTTTAATTTATTAGACTTTTTTAGAGACTTATTTGGGATATATCAATATATTTGAGTTGAATAATAGTTTCACAACTATTCATTTTACTAACGTTAAATTTAAGCAGAATATAGGCACTAAGAGGATGATACATTGCAAAATAAATTATTTTAACTGAATAGTGTCAATTATACTTCTATTCAATCATTTTTTATTGGATTTGAAGAGAATATAAGTAATTTTACTTTAATAATGTCTATCTTAAGGCATTTTAACATGATACTCAGACTAAATATCTAATATTTATTACATAGATATATTTCAGCTAAAAAACTAATATTTGACTATCTATTAAGGACATGTGATTGTGTTTTAACAGATTACTGATAATTACACATCTTTTTGACAGTCTACCAATATATTTTTGCCTATTAGACACTTTTAGAGACTGATTTATAGCAAATCACTGTATTTGAATTGAATAGTGATGTTTTCATAACTATTCATCGTATTAACGACAAATGCAAGCCGAATACCAGCATTTAGAGAATGATTCGTTGCATAATAAGTTATTTTAACAAAATATTAGAAATTATACGTGTATTCAATCATTTGCTATATTTAAAAGTAATACAAGCAATTTGAATTTGATCTATTTATATTAAGACATTTTAATGTAATACTCTCATTAAACAACTAATATTGTTATATTTTAGCCGAAAGCAGATAGTTGAAGATTTATTAGGGGCATATAATTGTGTTTTATTATAATACCTGCAACTACACATCATTTTGATAGTATATCAATCTCTTTCAACCTATTTGTCCCTTTTAGAGACTTATTTATAACATATCAAAGTGTTTGAATTGAATTGTGATATTTTTATGACTATTCATTGCGTTAATATTGAATTCAAGTGGAACAGAAGCATTTAAGGACCGTTTCGTTGCATAATAAGTCATTTTAATTGAACACAAGTAATTATACCAGTATTAAATTATTTGTTATTGTATTTGAGGAGAATATATGTAATTTGACTTTGATCTTGTTTATATCAAGATATTTTGACATAACAATTGATTGAAAAACTAATATTTGTTATATCGATGGATTTTAGTTTAAAAGAGATATTTGGTGATCTATTAGGGTCATACGTTTGAGTTTTAATATAATACCAGCAATTTTACATCTTTTTGGCTGTATATCGATCTATCTTTACTTATTAGGCTTTTTTAGTGACTCATTTATGATGTAGAATATATTTGAATTGAATAGTAATATTTTTAGAACAATTCATTGCATCAACATTGAAGACAAGCTTTAGAGAACAATTCACTGCATAATGAGTATGTTTAACTACATACTAGCAATTGTATATACAAGTATTCAAATATTTTTTGTTGCTTTTGAAGCGAATATAAGCAATTTGATTTTAATTTTGACTATATCAAGGAATTTTACATAATACTTTGATTAAACAACTAGTATTTGTTATATCGATATATTTTCGTAGAAAACAAATAATTGACGATCTATTAGGGACATATGATTGAGTTTTAATATAATACCAGTAATTACACATCTTTTATTATTATATTTCAATCTATTTTAACTTATTAGATCCTTTTAAAGACTAATTTGGGACATATCAATAAATTTGAGTTAAATAGTGGAAGTTTCAAACTATTCATTTCACTAACATTGAATTTAAGCAAAATACAATCACTAAGAAAACGTTATAATGTAAAATAAGTTATTTTAACTGAATAGTAATAATTATACTAGTATTCAATCATTTTTTATTGAATTTGAAGAGAATAGAAGTAATTTGACTTCAATATTATCTATCTTAAGGCACATAATACTCAGACTAATCATCTAAAATTTATTATATAGATTTATTTCACCAAAAAACTAATATTTGATGATCTATTAAGTACATATGATTGCGTTTTGACAGATTACTAGCAATTACATATCTTTTTGACAGTATACCGATCTATTTTAACCTATTAGATACTTTTAGAAATCGATTTATAGCAAATCACTGTATTTGAATTGAATATTGATGTTTTCACAACTATTCATTACATTAACGATGAATGCAAGTTGAAAATAAGTTTTTGGAATACTTGCAATTATACGTGAATTCAATCATTTTTTACTATATTTGGAATTTGATTTATTTATATTAATGTATTTTAATGTAATACTCTCATTAAATAATTAATATTTATTATATCGATGTATTTTAATCGAAAGTAAGTATTTGAAGTTCTATTAGGAACATATGCTTGTGTTTTATTGTAATACCTGCAACACATTATTTTGATAGTATATCGATCTATTTCAACTTATTGCACTTTTAGAGACTTATTTATAACATATCAATGTGTTTGAATTGAATTGTAATATTTTTATGACTATTTATTGCGTTAATATTGAATTCAAGTGGAATAGAAGCATTTAGAGAGCAATTCGTTGCATAATAAGTCATTTTAATTGAACACAATCAATTATATCAGTATTAAATTATTTATTATTGTATTTGAGGAGAATTTAAGTAATTTGACTTCAATCTTATTTATATCAATATATTTTAATATAATAGTTTTATTAAACAACTAATATTGGCTATATCGATGAATTTTAGCCGAAATCAAATATTTGGTGATTTATTAGGGTCATACGTTTGAATTTTAATATAATACTGATAATTTCACATTTTTATGTAGTATATCGATTTATTTTAACTTATTAGACATTTTTAGAGACTGATTTATAATGTATCGATGTATTTGATCTGAATTGTAATGTTTTTAAAATAATTTATTGCATTAATATTGAATACAAGCATTTTGAGAAGAAGTCACAGCATAATAAGCAAGTTTAATTAAATATTAGCAATTATATAAGTAATCAGACAATATTATTATATTTGAAGTGAATATAAGTAATTTGATAGGTAGAACACATGTATTTGGAGACTGATCCATTCAATATCTAGTTATTTTATTTGAATACGATCAATTATGAAATTTTTTGATATTTTCTTCTTGCATTTGAGCAAAATACTAGCATCTAGATAACAATTTATTACATATAATGACGTTTTAGCATAGCAATTGCAATTATAAATTTAATATTTATTTTATCAATGTATCTTAACTACGTGAAGATATTTACAAGTTATTCGATGCATTTTAATGCATTTTAACTTAACTTGATAATACATCGATGTATTTCAACTTAAAAGTCATTTTTACAAACTAATATTGATACATTTCTTGCATTTGAATTGAACAATAGTAATTACTAAATTATTCATTACTATATTGATGAATTTAAGCTGAATTCAAGCCTATAAAGAACGTATCTTTACATATCAAGATATTTTAATTAAATAATGGCAAATATAAGACTATTCTATGATTTTTCATTACATTTGAATAAAATTTAAGTATTTTGAGATCAATTTATTACATATTAAGTATTTTAATTACACAACTTATATTTATTATATCATTATGTTTTAAGTGAATATATATATATATTTAATAATCGATTCAATACACATCAAGATATTTTAACTTAATACCAATAATTATACAATCAATTGGTATTATATCGGTGTATTTTAACTTAATAGAGACTTTTAGACACTAGGTTGTGACATTTTAATGCCTTTGAACAAAGTTGTGGTAGTTATACAACTAGTCAATGGTATATCAAAATATTTAAATAGAATAAGCATATTTATAGTGATCCTTTGTATGCAAGTTATTTTATCAATCTACCAGGATTTGTATAACTATTTAGTATTTTTTCAATGTATTAAAGTAGAATACTTATATTAGACATAAATTTATTATTTATCATGACATTTCATCTTAATACTTGTAATTACATGACGTATATTTGTTATGTCGACATATTTTAACTAAATATATTAATTTAGTAATTGGTTCACCGCATATTAGGATATTTTAACTTAGTATTAGAAATTGCACAACTTCCTGAAAATGTATTGGTGTATTTCAATATAATAGATATTTTTAGAGATAAATTCATTATTTATCGATATATTTAAACTGAACATTGACAATTATATAACTAATCGTTACTTTATTGAAGAATTTTTTTATCAAAATACAGGCAGTTATATGAATATTCTGTGATTCTTCAACTTATTTAAATCGAAAACTAGTATTTAGATATTAATTTAATGTATGTCAAGATATATTTATACAATACTCATAACTACATAATTTATATTTATTATATCGATTTACTTTAATTAAATACATAGATTTAGTAAATGATATCATTGTATTTCAACTTAATAATCGTTTTTAAAGTCTAAGTTATCATAGATCGATATATTTGAACTGAATAGTAGCAATTATATAACTATTCATAGCCGTATTGATGAATTTAAGTTAAATATATGCATTTAGAGACAATTTTGTAACATATAAAATAATTTTAATAGAATAGTAACAATTACCTCACTATTTAATAGTATGTCAATGAATTTGTCCTCAATTGACAATTCTAGATAATTATTTGTTAGATTTTAACATATTTCAACTAAATTGTATTATTTATACTAGTAGTCATTGTCATATCAAATAATGTGAGTAGAATACACATATTTGGAGATTGATCCATTAAATATCTAGTTATTTACCTGAATAAGAGTAATTATAAGACTCTTTGATAATTTTTTCATGTATTTGAATAGAATATTAGCATTTAGATATTAATTCATTACATATAATGGCGTTTTAACTTAATACTTGCAGTCACCCTTATGCTCTCATGCGCAACTCGGCCTCGCACACTAGCGGTCGCCACTGCACCTGCTGCTGCTTGTACGTCACTACCCTCATGACTGTGCGTGGCCACGCATGCAGGCAGCCGCATGGCTTAGCCAGTTTGCGAGAACATGTGCGTAGTGGCAAATGGTTGCTAGTGATCGGCTGTTGAGACAACGGACGACTCGATCCGACAGGCTTGCACTAGCCCGGTGAAGCTGAAAATAGTAGTAACACACTTTGAAGATTATTAAATTAAGTAAGAGTATTTTTATTATTTTTAGAACAATTAAGAATAACACCTTCTCTAATTATTTTTTTAAGTAAGAGTATTTTTGTCTCCTAACAATTAGAGAAGGTGTTATTTTCTTAAGTGATCAAAAAATTACTCATCATCGATAGCTTGTCATTAGAAAATAGAGAACTCAATTTCAATGTTTAATTCACAACTAAATATACTAATGAACATTTTTAAACCTTATGCTCAGGTTGATCATTAGGTTTGAATTTTCAAACTTGAAATTCGTTCATATTTTGTTTAATTCAAATTTGATTCTATTTTTTTTAAGACTCAAATTTAATGTGCTTAAAATAAAATTGATTTAACTTATAACTGATATATGTGTGGGTGTGAACATATTATAAAAAATATATATTGAAAAGATTAATGTATAAGTATTAATCAAAACGGGTAATATCTCTTTTTTTCATTATAAAAAAAAACTCATTTTTAAAGACTTTAGTAATATAACTAGAAGGATTGAAAGAAATATTTTAGAAAAGTATGGATTTAATTGTAATTATGAGTAAACTGTAGGACATATTACATAAGTTACCTTATATTTAATATATCATATAGTTGCATTTAACTGCCCTAATAATCCCGTCGCCAGCCGGAGCTCCGTCGGAGCAGTCGTGCTTTTTCACCTCTTTTCTCAGGAATAGTTTCAGATTGTGTAAATCTTGGTCGATTCGAAGAAATAGACGGGGAGGAAGGAGCTCTCCAGTGCCCTAGCTCTCGGGATCTTCTCTTTGAGGTACGGCGCTCATTCGGTGAAAGTTCTTTAGTTGTTTCTCCGATTTTATTTCATTCGAGAAAAATTCTTCCGAAATCCTTGATTGATCTCGCCTATTCGATCTCGGATGATTCTAGATTGTGCAGATCTCGCACGATTGTATAGCTCCATTTTTTTATCCTTTCTACCTCGAATCATCTCATTCTTGAAAACAAAACCCCTAAATCTTTCACTAATCTCGTCTCTCCTCTCACGATTGATTTCAGATTTTGTAGATTTTGTTCTATTCGGAGAATGTAAGGAGGAATCTTGTCCCAAATCGGTCAAGCTGGAACTCTCTCAGGTATGGCATTCATTTCTGTGGCTGTTCTTTGATTTCGTCTGTGCTTAGCCCAATTATTTCGGTGTTGATCTACGGACCATGTGGAATATTTGTTTCATTGGATCTGCGATTACAATTTATGTATTGTATGTGTTCTACAAGGGAGAATGAGAATTTTAGGGATTTAGTGCTACAGGAGTTATAATTTCCAATGAATCGTTTTCTGAATTCTCGTATTCAGCTTGAATTCATCGTTAATTCAATGAATAATAAGTGCAAACACCACTATTCATTTCAAATATATTGATTTGCCATAAATCAGTCTCTAAAAGTATTTAATAGGTTAAAATAGATCGTTATACTGTCAAAAAGAAGTGTAATTGCTGTTATTCTGGCAAAACGCAATCTTATGTCTTTAGTAGATCGTCAAATATTTACTTTCCGCTAAAATACATTTATATAGTAAATATTAAATGTTTAATCTGAGTATTAAGCTAAATTGCCTTAAGTAGATAAAATCAAAGTTAAATTGCTTGTATTCTCTTCAAATTCAATAAAAAGTGATTGAATACTAGTATTATTGCTTATATTCAATCAAAATAATTTATTATATAATGTATCGTTCTCTTAATGCTTGCATGCTGCTTAAATTCAACGTTAGTGAAATGAATAGTTGTAAAACTGCCACTATTAAATTCAAATATATTGATATGTCTCAAATCAGTCTTTTTTGCTTAAAGAATACTTATATTTAAAGTCTTGATTTATTATTTATATAAGTATTTTAGCTTAATAATAATTGTTGTATAGCTACTAGATGTTATATTAATATATTTCAATTGAATAGTTGTCATTAAAGAATATTTTATTTTATTTAAAGTTATTTTAATTAAAAATATGTAATTATACATCTATTAATTGATTTACAATACATTTTAATTGAATACTTCCATTTATAGACTGATTTGTTATATATCAACATAATTTAATTGAACAATTGCACTTATACATTTGTTAGATGATGTTTATTTCATCTGAAAATATGCATTAAGAGATTGATTCTTTACTAATAAAATAATTTTAATTGAATCTTGGTAGTTATACTACTACTACTATTAGGTAATACATTAATATATTTTCATAAAATATTATTTAGGATTTAGGATTTTAAAGTTTAAAGTTTTTAGGGTCTAGAGTTTAAAGGTTTATAGGGGTTTAGGAGTTTTAGAGTTTAGGGATTTTGGGTTTTAAGGTTTTAGGATTTTAAGGTTTAGAATTTTTTTATTATTATTATAAAAAAAATATATTATCCATTGGACCTCAACTCACCAAAAAATCAAATATCTTTGGCAAAAGTAGGTACATGAAAAGAAAGACCTAAATATATTATTTTTGGATGATTTAGAGGGTTAAGTTGTAAAATTAAAAAATTTAGAGTTTAATATGTAATTCAAGATGATTTAAGGGATATGTATGTAATTCTCTTAGGCCAAGGCCAAATATATGCAAGAAGAAAAAAATAAAAGATTTGACATTACAAACAGAATCTGGCCCAAGGCCCAGCAATAAAGCATCTCTATAGAAGCCATAAAGGCCCACTACGAATTAAGTTAAAGAAATGCCCAATACCAGCTAAAGCACTGTCTAAGGATAGGCCCAAGAGCGGCCCACCCTACAGCAGCCCAATAGAAGAACTGAGGCTGACTACAGACCCAATTCGATTTTGTTCACCTTCTGAAAAATAAAAAAAGGCCACAAACTGTAGCCCAACAAGAGTCATCTGCCATGGAATAAAAGGCCCAAAAACACTTAACGAAAGCCCAAACAGAGAAAGGCCCAGAACAGGAGCTACTCCCTTCTCACCAAACCCGCTTTTCTTTTTTTTTCTTTTTTTTTTTATGATGGGAGGAGGGTAGGCGGTCGACAAGCAGAGAGGAAGGCCCAAAAGGCCCAAAAGGCCCAAAAGGCCCAAGGACTAATAAAACATTTTAGGTCTGCTAATGAATTGGAGCCCAAGAAAAAATTGCGGCCATGGAATGAACCCATGCACCATATCTTGAAACAGAGCCCATGAATCACAGCCAGCCAGGGGTGGTTACCGGACCGGACCGGACCGGTTCCGGTCCGGTTCCACCGGTTCGTCCGGTCCGGTTCCAACCGGTTCCGGATCCGGTCCGGAACCGGTTTGGTGGACTTGGATCCGGTCCGAGTCCGGTCCGGATCCAGATATTATTGGGTCGGGTCGGGGTCGGGTTAATC
>KZ451993.1:2940748-2951089 GCA_002786265.1 Apostasia shenzhenica
GCCCGGAACCGGTTGGAACCGGTCCGGTTCAACCGGTTCTGGACCGAACCGGTTCTTACTGGACCGGTTCCGGACCGGTTCCGGGTCGAACCGGTCCAATAAGCAGACCTACAGCCAGCAAGGCCAAAGTCTGCATCAACCATGCCAAAGAGGCCGAACAGATTGAGTGGGCCTAGACGAAAAAGCCCATCCTGAGAGAAACTTCCACACAGAGGCCACACAGAGAGAAACAGCTGTAAGGCTTTATCCAACCTCCAAAGTAGAAAGAAGGGCTTGGGACAGTGACCGGAAAATGTCTAGATCATTTAAAGGAGGGAGGTTGGCTGGCTTAACAAAAAACTCAATTACTAGGCCTCCACAAGGAGCCTTAGGAGGGGGTTCAAGATTTTCAAGGGCCTCCTCATGATCCAATAGAAGGGTATAGGATAGTAGAAGAAAAATACTTAGATCATTTAAAGAAGTAGGAGGGTTAACAAAAGTCTCAATTATGCGAGGCTTTTCAAGGGCCTCAACACAGTCCAATGGAGGGTGGGTATTGGAGATAATGGGCCTTGGGGTGAAAATGGGGGAATGGGGTTTAAGTGGGGAGGGAATGGTGTCTCCTTGATTCTTAGAGATTATAGAGCAAAATAATTTATGAAGATATATTGCACGTATTTTTTAAGTGTGGAATATGTAATAGTAATTATCTAATCTAGCTAGTTAGTGAATATAGACCGACTTTTGATATGTACCTCAATTGTAGAAATAATAATTATTGATGATTGTATGTAATTAAATATTTATTAATATTTAATTATTGTTAAAGATTTTGTTTGTTATTATATTTGAAATTAATTGATTAATTGTATATATATGTGTTAAGTTGTAAAATTTTTTATTTGATGTTGTATTTGTAATTTATTGATTATATGTATATGTCTGAGAATGGATTCATTATACTGCAGATTTTAAATAATTTAATATTTTAATAAATTTTTGTAAAAAAAAATACATCTTATACAGCGATTGCCTGAGACAACTGCTATCTAATATAGTCTTTTATCGCAATTATACAAGATAACCGCTGCAAAAGATTATATTATACAGTGGTTGTCTTAGGACAACCGTTATATAAGACGTTTTTATACAGCGGTTGTCTAAGGTATATGATTAGGCTTTTATAACGGTTCAAAACTGCAGTAACTAGCCTATACCTTTTACAACACGCGCATAGAAAATGGTTTGTCGATGGTATTTTACAATAGTTTTTAACCACTATAAAAAGGCCTATATTCTACTAGTGATTATAATTAGGTACTTAGACTATTAACTCATTTGTTATATATCATAATATTTCAACTAAATGTTGCCGTATAGAACTGTTATATAATATATAGACATATTTCAACTAAACACTTATATTTTGAGACTAATTAAACGTATATCAAGTAATTTTGATTAAATGTTAATAATTATACAAATGCTATATGATATATCAACATATACTTCCATTTAGTGTCACATTTGTAAAAAAATAACATTTTTCAATTGAATACTAATAGTAGTTAAATTATATATCAACATATTTTAATTGATTACTTACATTTAGAAGTTAATTAATTAACTAGGAATGTTTTTTTAAGTGAATAATGTACTTATATAATTATTATATTGCATATTGATGTATTTCATCTTACTGATAATATATAGAAAATGATTGATTACATATCAAATAAGTTTAATTGAATACTAATAGTTAGATAACAATTAGATATATGTTAATATAATTAATCTATAAAATACTTACATTTAAAGACTGTTTTCGTATGTAATAAGGTATTTTAAAATAACATAAATAAATATACAATTATTTGATGTATTTTATCTAAGTACTAGTATTTTGCAATTGATTGATGACATATTAAAGTATTTTTAACTAAATATAAATAATTGTAAAACTATTAAATGATATATTTTTATTTTATAATTTTATACTTGCATTTGTAGGCAGACTGATTACATATCATAGCTTTTTAATTAAATATTATCATCATAGAACTGTTACATAATATAATTATGCATTTCAATAAAAATATTTACATTTAAAAACTGATTGATTATATATCAAATTACTTAAATTAAATATTAATAATTATATAACTATTAAATAATATGTTAATGAATTTTAATTAAATACTTGCATTTAAAGTTAATTTGTTGTGTAATAAATTTTTTTAGTAAATTATTAATAATTATTAGATGATATATCAATATATTTTGACTGAATATTTATATTTATATATTAGTTAGTTGAATATTAATATTTTTTATTAAATAGTAAGAGCTATATAACTATTAAATAAAATATTTTCTTTAAACTTAACATATATATATATATATATATTCTATTTATATTAAATATAAGTATATATAATGTTTATACATTTATATATATATACAAATTATTTTTGTTTAGTTTTTTTAAAATTGTTCACTTGTTTTTGCTAAAAAATAATAAAAATTTTATAATAATATTTGAAAATTTTAATTAATATTAATTAAAATTTAAAATTTTATTTATCCTCAATTACTTCTACAAGTGGATCAAAAGATCGATCTCTGATCTCTAACAAAGGATGCTTGTAGGAGCCCTAACCTCTAGTGGGGACCCGACATTCCCATATGGTGTAGACCTGAGCATGGATCCAGCTCGGGCCGGATTGAGCTCGGGTTGGGTCATTGAGTGAGCTTGTTAAACCACACTCATGCATATATAATCGGGTCAATATATATGACCAAGCTAGACCCGAGCTCGGGTCGGGCTGAACCGAGTCAATCCGAAGGAATTCATTCTTAATATCACTAAAAAGTTTGTTGTTATACATTTGACATCTACTTAATAAAAAAATATATAAATTTTTTAAAGTAAACATGTATTTACATTTTAATACTTTAATAATCGAATTATTTATTTTTTTATCACCCCAAATTTAATGGAATTATCTTTTGAATGTTAATTAATTAAAAAAATTATTAAGATCTTTTGAATAATAAACTTTTAGTTTAAAAATTTAAGGTATTAAGTTTACTATATAATGTGAAATAATATAAATACTATATAAATTATTAAAAAATTTAATTCCAGTTATGCTATTAAAATATGAAATTACAATAATAAAAATTGAGCTATAAAAATTTTTCTCAAATATAAAAATTTAAATCTAAAGTCGGGCCAAGTTAGGTCGGGCTCCGATGTTCTTGCCAAGCCCGAACATGAATATAATCGGACCGGACTGGGCCTGATTCAAGAAATTGCATGAAAATTTTATTGCAATCTAAACTTTAAAATTTTTAGGTCGGGTCAAGCAGATCCCCGAGCCCCCGGTCTAATATGGGGAGACCGACAGTCCTATAGGGGGAAACTAGTTGTATGGAATACAATTTAAAACAAAAATTTCTGAAATTTGCTTCAACTGCTGTTACTTTTGGGAATCGAAAATGTATTTATTATTTTTGGTATAATTAAAATTACTGTATAAACAACAACAACAACAACAACCAAGCCTTAATCCCACTAGGTGGGGTCGGCTACATGAATCCTTTGTTTCCATTGCGCTCTATCAGTAGTGCCTGTACTACTCTAACCTAAATACATTTAATTATGGAGTTCTCATAATTAGCTTTACAGTTTTGTCCCAAAAGACATCTTTACTATTTCAAATCACATTATTTACTTATATAATCCCATGATTCAAATATAGAGATAGTATCCACTTTAGCTTTTGGGAACTATAACTTAAGCACTTCCCAGGAGGTTATTTTGGCTTCTAAGAATTACATTACTTGTTCACTTCCCAAGTAGTCTCCCATCCTATACTAATCCAATCCAAGTATGCTTAATTAGTAAGTTTTATATCATTAGTCTTACGGTTTTGTCTCAAAAGGTATATTTACTGTTTGAAACCACATTATTTATTTATACAGTTTAGGATCTCTCCTATTTCTGATATACAATAATTCATTTTTTTGTCTCTCTCACTACTATTTATCAGCCTAGAAGCCTGCCAAAAGCTACATTTTGCCTCATAATTTGCTTAAATTTTATTACGTCTTATATAACACATATGTAATATTAAATATTTTTTAATTGATAAATTACATCCAACATAATATATATCACACAGATTTATATGTTTGAATTATTAATATATAGGCCTCTAAGTCACATTTAACATATCAATTAAATTCTTCTATAACTTTTACAATAAAATTTTTATAGAATACCTTTTTACCGTCTGTCCTCTCTCTTTTTTCTGCAAAATGCTATCGTTGATCTCACCCTGCTCTCTCTTCCTTGAGGCGAAGGAGGTCCACGACTACGTGGCCTCTCTCTCTCTTTATGTGGCCTCTCCCTCTTATTTTTCGGGAATCAAACATTGTGTTGTCGATATATAATGACATTTTTAACTAAAGAGAAAATGAGTGACAAAAAGAAGGAAAAAGAGAAAATAAGAGTTAAAGTATGAATATTAAAAATTTATTAAGAATACATTTTTATTTTTCCATATATGTGCTATTTGACCGAAAATTTTTAAATTTAACTCAGGACTTAAAAAGTTAAAAATTTTAAAATATAAATCTATTTGATATTATGTAAAGTTTAAGACCTGCATGTAATTTACCCCTAGTCAATCTATTTTTGAATAAAATTGTAACATAATGGCGGATGGTGGTGGTGGTGGCCCACGAGATCCGCGGCGGAGATCTGATGACGTCAGCTTTTCCGGCTTTTACACGTTGCGCGCCAACCGGTCGAGCGGCGTATCTTCGCCCACGCCGAAGATCCTCCTGCAACAGATTTTGGACATTGAACATACGACCCAAGATCTGACCGTTCAAACGTTAAATTTCGCGTTAAAATTTCGAGCTTTTGATGTATGATAATTTTGGTTGAAGTGCACGAATAACGGACCGCTTAAAATTTAAAAACTGTTGCCGCTCCAGTAGAACATTAAATAAATTGATAATATATATATTAATTATTGATTTATCCGCTTATACTTAAAAAACAATGGGCAAATTGCATCTGCGACCCTAAGGTACAGACTGTATTGCACTCAGGTTTCAAATTTTAGAAGAATGGAAGTTAAATCTTGCACCTTTTAGGTCCCGTTTGTTTTCAAGTTGGTATATCACATCACACATAAAATTTAATATTAAAAATTAATTTTATTTCACATCCTACACACATTACTAAAATAATGACTAACTTATATCACATCTCTCATATATTCCAACATGATAACTAACTTTATTTTACATTATTCACAACTTTCAATAAAAAAATATCTCTATCTAAATTTAATTTTAACCTTATTAAATTTAATTTTATAAATAAACAGACATAGGTATATTTGAAAAGCATGCAATCTACCAGCTTATCACTTAAGTAATCATAATTTTAGATTAAGGTGGCGTTTGGTTCGATGTTATCTTGGTGTTATGTTATGTAATCTAGATATCATCTTTTGACTAATAATTTTATAATTTTATAGAAAATTATTTATAGATAACATTAATATAACATAATATAACATCAAAATAATATTAAACCAAACTCCTCCTAAATTGCCTTTGACTTGTACTGCTAATACCTTCTCAACTCACCATTGGCTCCCTCTCTTCACAAGGTGTTCGACGGATCAAAACATAAGTGGCACGGAGGTATTAGGTGTGGCAGAATGCAATACAATGATACAATTTGTGGGCAAGTGCTGCCTTTTAGCGAGAGGTATAAATGGAAAAATGATAAAAATTATACAAATTAATGGCTTCATTTGACAATAAAATTAGCGACAAACTTTAATCTATAAGACAAAGGTTTTATATGCTTAGAATTTTTAGTGCTTGTTAATTCTTTTAAAAGTAATTACATATAGGAAGGGTGCTATGTGTAAAGCACCCTATGCTACGGGTTGATCTTGACGGTCTTTCGACAGTCACGTATTACTTGTTAGATAGGGTGATAAATGTAAGTGCATGACTTGGCCCAAATTGGCCTATGTGCCATGCTCATCCCAACATTTTCTCCCTTGTGGGCTGTCGGGGATCGACCTCGTGCTCCCTCTGATACTAAGTATTTTGAACCTTTAGCGTTTGTCAACTCTCCTAAAGGTAATTACTGATAGGAATAGTATTGCTAATTTCTTGTTATATATAGCACTCTAGTACCATTGGTTGATCCTGACGATCTTTCAATAGCTACGTATTATTTGTTGGGCAGGGCACTAGACATGAGCATGTGATTCGACTGACTTGGCCTCCGCTACACCCGTGACTTGACTCACTTGGCCTGCACCACTGTAACTAGGCACTCTACGCAAGATAAACTATGAGAATTGTTATATAATTATAAACTTTAAATTCAATAAACGTTTAAAACATTTCATTATGGTCTGCAAATTAACTTTGGGTATACACAATATTTTCAATTGTAAAAATATGCATGTTTATTTTAGTAACTAAAATGACTAACAAAACATATTTCAATGAACTCAATCTGTCCAAATAATTTCATCCCATATCTAACTTAAATCTTAAAAATGTATTTACATAGAAGATATTTTAAATATAAAAATTATATATTTTATTATTAAAAATAAAATATTATGTATATCACACTAAAATTTAATGAAATTATAAATTTTTTTAATTAAAATACCATCCATAAATCTCCCAATAGTTTAATGCTCTTAAATAAAAAGACTATAGTTTATTCATGTATATGCTTAATTTATCACTCATTCATTCCTTCTCACTCAAATCACCAACCAAAACTGAGATTATTGTCTAGAGAAATGCTTTAGTTTTATTGCTGTCGATGTTTGAGTTAAATATTATATTTGGTAAAGATTTTTAGAAGATTTGATTAGATTTGGGTGGCGTGCATGAGAATTTTATGAAGAATTAAAACTTATTTGACTTCAAGACTATTTTACTATTATCTAAGATCAAAATAATACTGTATTAAATAATAATAATAAATAAAATTTTCTTATAAATTTTACAAAGTTTAATATAAAATTTTTTATTTCATTTCACATATTCAATCACTTTTAATAAAACTATCAATTTTATTAAAAATAATGAAATATGTAAAAGAAAATAAATTTTTTTTATATTATAATTTATATAGAATGTAATGAATAAATATTTATTTATTTATTTATTATTATTATTATTTAGTGGATACTATTTTAGTTTTGTGCAAGATCAAGACAGTCTTGAAATCAGTTAAGTCTTACGTAAGGTCTTTCACTTTCTACTAATGTTCTATATTTTATTAGATAGAGGCAGCTTTTCTCGTTAGAAATCTCTTTACTTTTTGATGCCGTCAATATCTTCCAAATCTTGTATCGTGTGTAACCATCATAAAGGCTTAATTTTTGATGTAACAAAATCTGCCTCTAACCAAACCATCACATGCACTGGTGCTCACATCTATCTTTTGGGTAGGAAAAATTTTAGTGTTGTCACTTATTCAAACCCATTATCTATAAATAGAAGAGTGAATTACATACATATCCCTTAAATAATCTTGAATTACATATTAAACCCCTCATTTTTTAATTTTACAACTTAACCCCCTAAATTATTCAAAAATAAAAACTAGTAGAATACATGTATTTGCAAATATGTTTATAATATTTGTATATACATATTATTGATAATAAACATTCAAATAATTATAAATAAGCAAAAAATATCCTTTAGAAATCTTTAGAAAGACCTAAATATGTTATTTTTGGATGATTTAGGGGGTTAAGTTGTAAAATTAAAAAATGAGGGGTTTAATATGTAATTCAAGATGATTTAAGGGGTATGTATGTAAATGACCCTAAATAGAAATGTTTAATGAGAGCTTGTATGCTAAGTGGATCACTGCAATGCATTTCTTTAACAAGGAACATTCATTTGAAGACCAAGCGTCGAGCTAGCTTCAAAGAAAAGGCTTTGAAAATAGACAAAAAAAAAGAAGAAGGGATAATTACATACATGCCACACAATTTAGTTCTATTTATGCTTTACTCATTCATTCTTAATTAATTATACTATCATACTTAAAATATTACAAAATCTTACATACATAAATTTGAATTAAAACTTAATCAAAATCTGTTTGAAAAAAAAAATTCGTTAGTAAATCATTAAAATTATATTTTTACTCTTAATGATATATATTTTTTCTCCCTCAATACCACACTAAAGCGCTGATTTGTCCTAAAATCAATTCACTTTCAGATGTCTTCTTCCTTTGCCGCTACCTAAATATTAAGATTTTAGGATTTTCACTCAAAATATATTTAAATATCTTTAAAATAATTCGATGAACGGCTCAAATTTTTTGTAATTTAATTATAATTAGGTTATTGAAAAATTATGATTACTCATTATAATAGAAATAAATTAAAATGTGTGTATGGTAAGATTTTATAATATTTTGAGTATGCATAGCGTAATTAACTAAGAATGAATGGGTAAAGCATAAATAAAACTAAATTGTGTGGCATGTAGGTAATTATCCTAAAAAAAATTGTGCATTCCTATTATTGGAGCTCTGTGCGTTTGAATGGAGGAGCAATCGTATTGAAATTCCCACACTATTATCATCAGTGACAGAGTCAAGACCTCAAAATGGGGAGTCAAATAAACTATTTATAATAATATTATAATAATTTAAAATTATTTAAATTATATTTTATTTAAAATAAAAGATTTTGATTTAAGAGTTCTGTTGCATACCTCAAATAACTAACCAATAAAATAGCTATTCATAAATTTAAATTTTAATATACTAGATTATTCAATAAATTAAGTGTTAATCTATTAAATAATTTAGTGAATTAAAAATCTAAATTATGATCAGTAATTAATTATTTATTAAAGATATATAATAATTTTTTAGTTTAAATATAAGATCGTAAATAAATTCTTTAAATTGAATAATTTTCACCAGTATAAAGTCTATTTATATAATTTATATGTTGAATAATTTATAAAAAAAATAAAATTATAAGTTATCTAAATAATTTGTTAATTTAATTTTTTTTAACTTATTATCATAATTTATGATATGATATTTATTACATGAAATTCGGGACTAAAATTAAAAAAAAAAATTTAAGTGTTTAATTTAAAAAAAAATTAGGGGGTGCAATTATTCTATCATAAGAAAACTTATCACTATTAATATAAAAATCGCTACTATTAGTATTCAGTGACAATGTTTTTGCTCATCACAAAGTCATACTTAATTTATCTTCACAATTTCATATAATGATAATCTAGTCTATTCTAACTAATTTGTGACAAATTATTTTTAGTGGAGCAATTTTTAATTAATGATAATATACAACATTTAGTGATGAAATTATTATTATTACTAAAATCACTGTCGTCTCTAAAATAAGTATAATTAGTGACAACTATTATCACTAAAAAGTATCATTTTGTGACGAGTTATAATAATTTATGATGTTTTTTCTTTTTACATATATAGATGAGTAAACTAAAATGCCACCTGAAAAATTTAGTAAGAAGTTTGGTGATGTAATATAGGGATAATTACCTACATGCCACACAATTTTACTTTATTTATGCATTACTCATCCATTCTTAGTTAATTATGCTATGCACACTCAAAACATTATAAAATCTCACATACACGCACTTTCACTTGTTGTCATTATAATGACCAATTATAATTTTTCAATAACCTAACTATAGTTAGGTTACAAAAAATCTGAACCGTTCATCATATTATTTTAAGGATATTTAGATATATTTTGAGTGAAGATCTTAAAATTTTGATGTTTAGGTTGTGGTAAGGGAAGGAAACATCTGCGATGTAAATTGATTTTAGGACAGATCAGCATTTTAGTGTGACATCGAAGAAGAAAAAAATATGTACTATTAAAGATAAAAATGTAATTTTAATGATTTACTAACGATTTTTTTTTTCAAATAAATTTTGACTAAATTTTAACTTAAGTGTGTGTATGTAAGATTTTATAATATTTTGAGTGTGTATAGCGTAATTAATTAAGAATGAATGAGTAACACATAAATAAAGTGAAATGATGTGACATGCAGGTAATTATTCCTAAAATATATTAGGGTGAGATTTGATTTTACAAACTACCATGTTTGCATATAGGAAGTTCATCGAATCGCTTCACAAAATTGAGGCCATTTAAGATTGTTGCTATCCATAAAAAAAAAGATAGTTGCTGTCTATAAATTTTGATAGCCTATAAATTTTACACACACATATATATATATATATATATATATATATAT
>KZ451993.1:2953675-3106597 GCA_002786265.1 Apostasia shenzhenica
GGATATATATTTATCAAATTCATTCTAACGTTTGAGCTCCCTTTCATTACGTGTTATTATTTTGTTCGAATTGAGCTACAATTATCTAAATTTGAGTGAGATTTTGATTTTGATTAATAAGAAATAAAATATATATGTAATCTCATGATTGTTACCATCAATAATAATATTATTATTAGAAAAACAAATAAATAATTATATATATAGCTTAATTTTTTATAATCTGTAAAATACGCATTAATTATTGTAAATGTATTATATTTAATTAAAAATAATAATATTTAAAAACAGATTTATAATATTGAGTTGAGATTGAGTTGTATTTATTTTATTTTAAGTAAATTAATTTTAAGTCTGTTAAATTTTAATTGTGCTATACTCAAGCAAGTTTTGAGTTTTCAGCCAAATTAACTATTCTTATCGGTCGAGCACCTTAAGCTGTGACAGCGGATCATCGTACCAGCGCCGGCCACGCGATAAAATGTTAAGCTTCGCAGCCTGCTGGAAACAGAGAGGGGGAAGGGGTTGGCTTCGTCGCTGCCCTGCTCTTGAATTCGATTCCCACCTTTTTTTCGAGGAAGGCGATGAGATTTCCGTGATCTCCGCTCGGATCTTGCTTTCCACGAGCCTTTGTTTTGTGGGTTTCTTTTTCTCAGCTTGGATTCTGCTTAAGCATAATAGAAATCGAGAAGAGGAAAAGGCAATCAGCAAAAGCCTCTCGCTTTATTATAAATCGATCTCCCCTCTGCTCCCATTTGAAGAGCGAGAGGGATCCGAGATGGCCGTGGCTGCAGAGGCGCAGTTCCATGTCCTCGCCGTAGACGACAGCCTCATTGACAGAAAGCTCATTGAGAGGCTCCTGAAGACTTCGTCATTTCAAGGTATTATTGATAGGAATGTGGAGAAAATGGCCATGGTGGATTTGGGTTTTGGTTTGTTTTAACCTTCGTCTTCTCCATTTGCAGTAACGACAGTGGATTCAGGAAGCAAGGCTTTGGAGTTCCTGGGTTTGCGAGCTGAAGAGGGCAGCCCCTCATCTGCTCCTTCTAATTACCAGCATGTGAGTGAGGAATTAATGCTTTCTTATTGCGGGATTTGGGGGATTTTGATTTGGGGTTGATAGTTTGTCTTTTGGTTGCTGTTCTTTCACAGGAGATTCAGGTAAACTTGGTTATTACTGATTACTGCATGCCTGGAATGAGTGGGTATGATCTGTTGAAGAAGATTAAGGTGAGGAGTATGATTTTGCTTTCATGTTTGATTCACATGAATAATTCATTTTTGGAGTATTTCCTTCTTATTATTTCATTTGATTTTAGGAATCATCAGCTCTGAAGGACATCCCTGTTGTGATCATGTCATCTGAGAATGTGCCTTCGAGGATCAACAGGTCAGAAGCAAGAAATTTATGAATGTTTTGAAAGAGAAATTCATTTAAGACTACGATCTTATAATAAATTACTAAAATGTTCGTGAATTTTCTTTTACTTTTTTATGAAAAATAGTTTCTCATGCCTCATTCAAACGTATAATGTATTGTAGTAGAGTACAGAATATATACATATATATATATATATATTATTTTTGTGAGAGTATTACAGATGCAGTATTTCTGTACCAGTCCTGCTCCCATCACCATGAATCATGGATGTTTCTTCCCTCTGAATGATACCTTGAGTAGATATTCTCTTTGTTACTTTTACATGCTTTTCCTTCTTCAGGAAAGAAAAGATGCTACTCATAAATACATGTCATATTGCCAAACACTGAATTCATTATGAATTACGCATTTCACCGTCTTTTAGTAAATATTATACATATCACACTTTACTTATTGGTTTTACAATAAAAATGTAAAAAAAGTTTGATATTTGTAATATTTACTAAAAAAATGGTGAAATACGTAATTTGTGATGAATTCAGTGTTCTGTATGTAAATTCCATAAGTTTATTAGGGAGTGCACTGTAAATTTATTGTAAATTAGTTCAAATTTTTGAAAAATTTTTATTTGAGATTTTGAGGCTATAAAAGTGTTCTTATTTATTCTCAATTAACATATAATTTTTTACTTTTTAAAATATAATTTGGAATATTAATGTTTATATTTTATAATTTTTAGAAAAAAATAAAATACATGAGAAATTAAATTTTAAATTATTATTATTTAAAAAAAAAAAGAATAGAGGGATATATTAGTTCTTTAAAATATTTAAATTAATAAAAAATAATTAAATTTATTTATTTTTATTTAGAAAAGCTATCTAAATAGGTCAAGCGAAAATGATGCACAGTCCTAACAGTTAAGTCTTTCAAAAATTTTAGAAACATAAAATAATAATTTTATTTAATATTTGAGAGCATAATTTCTCTCAAAATATATTTTATTTCCTTTCTCTCATTCCTTCAAATTTCCTTTTTCTCTTCAACGAAATAATATATCTTGTTTTTTTTTTTTTGGTTGGGAAGAAAAATTTAGTCTTTGGTAAATGAAGTCATACAGATACAGGAACTTATTATAAGTAAAGTCTTATAAAATTTTTTACGGATTTATATTTTTAAGTTTAATCAATATATATATATATATATATATATTGTTTTTCTGTATTAATGGTATCTGAGAAAATCTTTTTTTGTTATGAATTTTGACTTATATGAGCTCAAAGTTTCTGATACCACAAATATTAATGCCCATGGATTCTGCTCACCTTGTGGTTCAATCAAATCTGGGAATAGGAAATTGGGAATAAAGGAAAAGTCATGTCCTCCTTATATGAGTGGTCTTACCTTATCTGTCATCCATCTCAATATCTTTTACTTGTTCTTTTCTAGATTTTATTCTGACCTGATGTGATGAGAGGAAATTAGAAATTTAGAATAGTCTTTTTTTTTTTTTTTTGGTAATAAAATACGTTTCTTTTCTGAAATAAATTTCTTATTATTTGATGGGCACAGATGCTTGGAAGAAGGAGCCAAGGAGTTCTTGCTGAAACCAGTGAAACTATCTGATATGAGTAAGCTCAGGCCCCACATACTGAAGGGAAAATACAAAGATGAGCAGGAGAGGGAGAGCATCAGCTATGATTTGAGTGCAAATAATATCAATAATATGAGTGGAAACAAAAGGAAAGCTATGGATGAAGGGATTCTACCTGTGAGGACAAGGCCTAGATTTTCAAGCAGCAGCAGTAATAGCTTGACAGTATTGTGATGAACAATTGGAGAGCAGTCACAAATCTTTGATCTTTTTTTTTTTCTTTTTTTTTTGGTTATTTTTGTTTGTGAGATGTTCTCCCTTTTGGTGTTCTTTCCTTGTTTGTGGCAGGGAAATCTTTAAGTTAACTGCACTTATCTCTGCATTTTTTATGTGGTTTATAATGTTAACAAAGTTTTAGAGCTGTATATGGTATATAAAATGAAGGAATATTGGCCTCAAACTTGGTGTATTTCATGAATGAATGAAATGGAATAAAGAAGATGATGATTTTGTTTTACAGAAAAAAATTTTGATGATTTGATAGATGTAAATTAAATTGCATTAGATATAGTTAAAAGTATTTAGTAGATCATTTCTCTAATTTATATAATTTCTCAAAAATTTTGTTAATTAAATTATTATTTTATGTCGGGCTCAGGAGGTTTAGGTTTTGTTTGGCGCGAGGACCAAAACACGATTAAAATGGTATTAATTTAAAAAATAATAATAATAATAAAAAATAAATTTTTAAATTATTTTACACAAATTTAAATATAAAAAATATTATTTTACTTTACATACTCAATAATTTAAAATCAAAATATCAACTTTATTTTATATTTTAGATTAAAATATTCAAATTGAGTATTTTGATTTAAGACGTGAAATAAGGTTTATATTTTTATTAAAAAATATTGAATATGTGAAGTAAAATATTATTTTTTATATTAAAATTTATGTAGAATAATTAAAATAATTTATTTATTATTATTATTGTTAAATTTTAAACTAATACTATTTTGGTCCTATTTTGATCATGTTTTAGTCCTTACATTAAACAAGGCCTTAATTTTCATAAATTAGATCCCTCACACCCAGGCATTATTGAGGAAATATAATAACAATGAAATGAGGAAAAATTGAAGAAATCATCAATCACATTTTAGTGAAATAATTAAGATTAAATTAAATTAAAAATTGCTAATTGGACTTAGTATGGTTGCTAACTTTAGACCTGGAAAATAGCAAATTGGAAATAGGAAAAATCATTTGGAAATTGATTAATCATGAGCTGTTGTTTAGCTAGATTTTTTTTTTAATATAAAATTTTTGCTGTTGTCATTATTTGGATTATTTAAAAATTTATTTAACCAGAAGTGGACACGATTAATATTTTATTTAGCTGGTTTGTTGTGACGCGATTAAGTTTAAATTTGACAGATCACCTTCAACGCAAATCCTAAGAAATTTATATTTTTAATTTTTGTGTTTTTTTGTTTAATAAATGTTTTGAATTGCAAAGAAAAATAAAAAAATTAAAAAAAAAAATATCTACATGCTCAGCTCATATAGTTAACCGCAAAGGATTCAATTTCGTCATTTGCTTACGCTTAGTTCTCTGATATTAGCTCATACTCAGCTCCTTGCCCTGGTTAGAAATCGGTGAGTTTTAACTCCTGAGCACTGTATTTATGCAATATTATAAGAAACGTATTTTTATCATTTCTATCACTTCAAGTATTAGAAATAGTTAGTTATGTTTAAGATTTTCATTGACATTTAATGACCTTTTGGCTAACTCGAGTAATGCACTCTTGAGAGTTAGTGCCATTAACCAATGAGTCGTGCCTAGCATGTTATGCGTATGCGCAAATATATAGTTGGCTATAATAATATAGGGATAATTACCCGCATGTCACATAAAACTTCATGTATTACACTATACACACTTTCTTTACAATTCATAGGCCCTGTTTGGTGCGAGTACCAAATCAAGACCAAAATGATACTAATTTAAAAAACAATAATAATAATAATAATAAATAAATTTTTTTAATCATTCTACACAAATTCTAATATAAAAAAATATTATTTTACTTCACATACTCAATAATTTTCAATAAAAATATATACTTTATTTCCTATTCTAGACCAAAATATTCGAATGGAGTATTTTGATCTAGAATGTAAAATAAAATTAATTTTTTTATTAAAAATTATTGAGTATGTGAAGTAAAATAATATTTTTTTACACTAGAATTTGTATAGAATGATTAAAAAAATTTATTTATTATTATTATTGTTGTTTTTTAAATTAGTATTATTTTGGTCTTAATTTGGTCCTCGCGCCAAACAGGGCCATAGTATAAATTTTGTGAAGAAAATGTGGTGTAATTTTAAAAAATTTGTGTGACATGCATGTAAATGCCCTAATAATATAATGACATCCAATATTAGTTTTTTCCTAGTTATATTTGTACGATCATAATGACTGAAGGAGATATACGAATTTATCTTTTTAATTCTCACCCATTTCTTCTCCTAATTTTAATTTTCTTGTTTGATTATGTTACTGCATTATTTAATTTCTTATAGACAATTGTATAACACTCTTGCTATTTAGGTTCTTTCTTATTCTTTTTGAGATAGAAAAGCCTTATGTTTTTCTCGTGATTTTCTCCCTCTTCAAAGTTTTTTTTTTCCCTCCATTTAGTAATGTTAAACTCCGAGAAATAGCCTCATTTTGACCGGAGTTGAGCTCTTTGTTCGGCGCAACAAATCTTTGCTTAAATTTATTTGTACATAATATATACAAATAATGTGAGAAGTATCCAAATAAAAAAGTAAAATACCAAGTCAATTCAAAATCTACAAGATATATATAATACTCTGAATCTTCCATAGTTTTCAATATATTTATATATATACATATATATATATACTATGCACAAAATGGAAAAGATTGTTTGATGATTATATGCTTTAACTTGGTCAGCAGATGTGTTCTCCAGATTTGCCAATGTCATTAAATGAACTTAGAAGATTTGAGGAGATTCATCAAGTTGACATAATATTATTATTTTTTGGCTTAAGTGTAGATTATTTCATAAAAATCAGAGGTAATGGAAATGCCAAATTTAATGTGATTTTAATATTTTTTATTCAAAATAATATAGTTTAATCAATGAATGAATATGTCTATTATGTCATAATTCTTTGGATTATTTTTCCTAATTATTAGATACTACGTGATTCTAATGTTTGGCTCAAATCTCTTAGAAAATAATGTGTCAACAAATTTAATTTCATTTGTCGGTGAAGTGAACATTTTTGATGCCATATTTTTTATTTGATTTTGATTTGAGCCCTAACTTTTTGATCCAATATTTTATAACAAAAAAAGAAAAAACTTTAAATGCAATAAATTTGATTTATGTTTGGTTCAACATTGACAACTCAAATATTGTTTGGTTGGAATTTAGAGGCTATTTTGGCATTGGTCATGTATAAAATGAACTCAAATATTTAAAATAATAATAATGATAGTTATAATAAAAATATAAAGTTAGTTAGTCACATCAAAAATTATATAAAATTTAAAATAAAATTGATTGATATATTAATAATTAAGTAGAATATGAGATAAAGTTATTTTTTTATATAATAAAAAATAAAATTATAATTATTATTTTAAAGTTAGATGTTATTTTGGGTAATGGCCTCCAACAAACTAACCTATTTTGACTCTTAACAAATTATTTATAAGTTTGAATTATTTTTTAAATTAAATGACATTTTAGTACTCTTCAATAATAAATCTTCTGTAACATTATCTATTAAATAATCTATAAATTAGGAGAAAAATGACTATTTTATCATCGAGATATCTATTATATTAGTTTTAAGTGTAACATCAAGATGATAATTTTGAAAATTATTATTTTTAAATTGCTAATTTTCATTTTTTTTTCAATTTTTTACATTTTTAAAAAAATAAAACAAGGATACTAATGACAACTATAGGGTCTCACTGAATGAACCAATTAGAAAGAAATTTCAAAATATAAGTACCTATATGTAATTCAACATTTATTTGAGACACAATCTTTGAAAGTAGTTGAAGAAATTAATATTAAAGATTGCATATCTTTATTGGCAGGATTAAGGATGAATGCTATGGGATTTGAGAATCCAGGAGAGGGACCCACAAATCCTTTCCCCATCTAATAAAGAGAGGCCATGAATTGTTCAATAAGGAAATAAAAGAATATATGTGCAAGATTAGCATCAACCAATAGACTCATCAGTGTGGTATGAATAGATTCACATTATATTGTGCAATTAGATTTGGAGAGTAGCTAAGTAAAAACTTAAACTTAAAAAATAGTTGTTGATGAGGGTAGTGGTGGCAATTCTGGTCGGTAGAATTTAAAGTCATATCGAGTTGAACTATTAATTGTCAAATAATTGTATAATTGTACATTATACAAAAGTTCACGACATTCGTATAATATACAATTATTTGATTTTTAAAACATTAAAGTAATGAAAATTATAATATTCTGATTATTTTAGATATTGCATTTAGATTCGCACCAGCACATCTAGAGCATGTATGTGGAGGCTTACGTGATATTAGCGCTAGGGGAATTCGACTACAGACGTAGGTCAAAAAGCCACCTCCCGATGGAAGGCTGTTTGTTGCAGAAGAACTTGTGCCGAAGTACCCTTGATGAACTGTTCGTGTGCTCAAAGTACAAGACCACACGCTATTTTTAAGAAGCATGGTCAACCTGTCCAATTCGTATGATCCGAGTAAGGATAGTATCATGTCAATTGCACACAGCAATTGAGGTGGCTGAGCACTTTGCAAATTCATTCTTGAAAGCAACTTATTTTGTATCGATTACATGTTAAAATTTAAATATCAACTTTAGGCCTCGTTTGATTCGAGTTTTTTTTTAGACAAGAGAAAAAAAATATTTTATTTTTTAATTTTAATAAAAAAATTATTTTAATATTAAAAAGTGTGTAAAATGTGAAATAATTTTAATTCTAATATTCATATTTGTGTTGGTTGTGAAATAAAATTAATTTTTATAGTTAAAATTTATGTTGGGCAAAAAAATAGCCTTGAACCAAACGAGGCCTAAAGGTCAATTTCTCGAAGGCTTGAATTTGGTAATCCTAACACAGGATGTAATCAGAATGACCTAATTAGGATGCTTTCCTTCTTATCTTTCTTTATAAATTTTTTCACATTTTTTTTTCATGCATGAGATTTTTTTTGTAAGAATACAAAAGTTAAATATCTCCCTTAATGATATTGCCGATATCAATCAAAAGTGATATATTCGTCTTCCAATAAATGTCTAACATAGAATAGTATGTCAAAAAAAAATAATTATACTATTTACATTTCGTGTTATATGTTTAAACTTATAATCTTAAAATGAATATAATATGTCTATAATATATTCAATAAAAAGATCAATATATGAAATGTCATAAGATTTAAAGATTGTTCTTTGTCTTTTAGCATGGAACTTGAGATAATAAGAAATTATATTGAAATTGCAATAGTTGAATCTCAATTTATAGCTTGTCTTGGCTTGTTTTTAATGAGATAAAAAATATAAGAGCATAAGTAGTTAATAACATTATGACACCTATTATTAGAATACTAAATTTTTAATGAATTTTAATAATTTTAGGCATATCATGACCCTTGATTAGGTTAGTATGGAAAAATATTGCATGAAAATAAGTTAAATTATTTTTAGGTAAATTAGTTATGGGTAGGGGAGGTAAATGATGTATATTTAGTTCATATTTACTGTAAATAATTATTGAAATTCTTATCATTAGGGTTGAACTAAAATAGTTTTCAAAGAATTTGACTTCAACAATTAAAAAAAGTAAATTCTCATAAATTATGTTTTTTAACCTTAAAATTTATAAAAAATAATGATCAATATAAAAAAGTAAATTTAATTATTTTGTTGTGGTCTCCTAATCCAATAGAGAAAGCGGTTTTTGAAGTATTAAAAGAGTTCCAAGTTCGAACTATACTACTATAATTTTATTATAAAAAATATATATATATATCGACGTTGCCATTATCATCAAGTAAATAGATGATGCTGATAATTAATATTAGCGATGATTTATCAATGGCTTACATTATTAATGATGTTTTAGTATCTATTATGATCTCCAATATTGATATTTGTTTTAGTATCGATTTTTGTTGAGGCTAAAGCTACTATTAGCGTAGAAATAGAATTTTCTTAAGTTGATGCTTAAAATTCATTAACATCAACAACTTTTATTGACGTGAAAATAAAAAAAATTATTCATAAATGTGAGAAATAAATTCTCTAGGATCTGTTTGGTAAAGTGATCAATATAGTGTTACTATGAAATTATGTTTTTTTTTTTAGATATATAAGAAATTATATTAATTATGTTAAAAATTATATAAGATGTAAAATAAAATTGATTGATATATTAAAGTGACTTAAAAAATTAAAATAAATTAATTTTTATATATTAAAAATGTGTAGTATATAATAAAATTAATTTAATAATAATAATAATATTATTTTTTTATGATTAACGAATTATTTTGATTTTTGTACAATCAAAGAAGCCCAAAAAACTCTACGCCGCTGGCTGCTGCCCTAATCTATCTCTGCGGCCTTGTCTCTGCCCTAACCCGTGAGCGCCGTAGCTGCCGACCACCAGCCGTCGAGAGTTGCCGCTGCCGCCAACCGTCGTGCCGACGAGCCACCTCCTCTTCCTCAGTTCGCCGAGGGCAGACGAACCACAGCCGTCGTCGACTATCCATCGTCGACGGTCGCGATCGTTGGAAGGACTTCGGTTTGGCGGCGAAGGATACCTCCGGGGCACTCCATTCACTTTCTACAGAAGGCATTTCTTCACTCTTTTCGATTTCTCATTCTCCTCCTCCAGATCTCTTTCTCCATTAGCAGTGGATCCGACGTCGCTGAGCGGGTCATTGAGATCTCGCCGGCCGGAGGAATTCGGAGCGATGTTCTGGTTTAAAGAATGGGGCCGACGAGCGAGAGGCTACATCGGGCCGCACATCGCGGACTAATGATAGAGTTCAATTACAGCGTCCGGTTCAAGGCGGCTCGTCTGGAGCGCTTCGACCTATAGGGCCTGTTTGATAGTGGATTTGGCATCAAAATAAATAGAATTGAATTCAAAGTTTGAAGTAGCTTCAATTAAGTGAGGTGACTTCAAACTTAAATTCTATTTGGATGAAAAATAAGTTAAAATTAGTTTTGAATCTACTTTAATTTGCTTCTATTTGAATAAATATTAATTTAAAAATTTGGAATATCTTGAAATCACGTTTTCGGTAGTTTCGGCTTCATGGCCTTGAAGCCGTTTCATGCTGATGAAATAGATTTAGTTTCATCTGATGGATCAGATCTGTTTGGCATCTGAAAACGCTTCAAACTGTTTGAAACCGGATGAAACGGACTATCAAATATTGCCATAGGATTTAGAACTACTATAGGTCGAAGCACAATGGACCGAGCCGTCTTGAACCCTGCTTGAACCGGACGCTGTAACTGAACTCTATCAATTGATTGTACGCCGTGTTTGCTCTCCTTAATGTGCTTTTTCTTGTTTTCTCGGAGTCTGTTATTGATGGTACGTTTGCTTCAATAAAATGAAATAGGATTAGAATGGAATTATCATTTTATAAGAATAGAATTATCATTCTAAGGAGAATGAAATAATAATTTTTTTATTTACTTGGATGAAATAGAATATAACATAAAGTTGAATAGAAAAATATTAAAATATCCATAAATATAATTTTATATTATTTATTATTATTAAATTTAATTCTACACAAATAATTATATGAATGTAGCATATATAAGTATATGTACATGTAATATACATATAATAATATGTACATATATATGTGTATGTATGTGAATACTGATAATTTTAGAATAATATTTTTAGTCTACATAGAATAAATAGTTAAGGAATAGCTATTCCTTGGGTAAGGGGAAGGAATGACTATTCTATAAAATGTGGAATAATGATTTTTATAGAATATCTATTCCACTAAAGTAAATATAAGAATAACTACTTTATAAGAAATAAGGGTAGAATGAAATAGTCATTCTATCCAAGTAAATATATCCTGAGTTTTTTGTGCGGTCTTGGCATGATTTTACTGAAATTTTCTTAGGAATACTTAGATGTCCTATGGCATCATAGGTTCAACTTAAAATTAGCGATACCCTTGTTTTAGTACTTTTGGTCTCTTATATATATTGCTTTGGAATATCCCATCTTTTGTTGTAAGTTTATAACTATTTGTATATATTTGTTACCTTTGACTATTTATATTAAGATTGAATTTAAACGTGGGCATGTACCTACTACTCCTAGCCAAATTGAAAACTTTAGCATGTTCTTCGAGCAAAATTATTAGCCTCTTAACAACTTATATATATGTTGGACTGTATAAGAACATAAGCTGTTTTTGATTAATTGACATTAAACAGTTCTTGATTGTATCTGCAGAGAGAGCAATAATTCTTTAAGTCTTGTTGAATATGACATTAATAAGTGATTTTGCAGTACTCGGATTAGTTTGGTCTTCTCTTTCCTTTTTTTCTTAAGATATCAAATTGATTTTTCTTGGCAATTATTGATCCTATTTTATGCATTTCATTTCACACCAAAAGTTCTTCAATATTGTCCCAAACAAAATCACCTTATACATCTTAGATTTTATTTTCTGTGTTGTTTACATGATTATATCTCTTGCATTAGTTATATTATTTATGTAGGATGCTATTTTATTTCTTCTACTTTGATTGGTTTGATGTTATGTAGAGCCAATAAACATGATATTATTGTAGATAGAATTCTTTCTATCATCACATATTACATTTATTTCTTAAATGTTAATGCTATAAATTACTTTTTAATTGTTTGTTGTATTATTTATCTATCTGTTTTGGTTGTGTTTTTGTTTAGCATTAAGGCCCCGTTGTTTTGAAGTTAAAAATTAACCTGGAATATCATATCATACATAAAATTTAATATTAAAAATTAACTTTATTTCACATCCTACACATATTACTAAAATAATAAATAACTTATACACATCCCTCACATATCCCAATATAATAATTAACTTTATATCACATCCCTCACATGTCCCAATATAATAACTAACTTTATTTGACATCATTCACAACTTTCAATGAAAAAATATCTCTATTTAAGTTTAATTTTAACCTTGTTAAATTTGACCTTACAAACAAACATACCCTAATTGTTATATATTTGTTTTTTCAAATCATGGATAGTAACTTATAAAATTCCCATTTTAGAAAATTTTTGAAATGTTCATATTAGATAGTTTGACGATATATTACGGATTTAGTTTATAGCATTCCTTATCATTTTGCTATCTTCGTAATTATTCTTTGTTACACAGTTTAGTGATGAATATATGTTTCTATATTGTATTCATCACTAATCAAATGTGTGCAGAGTGGAATTGAGAGAAGATGTTATCCAAATATTTTGAAATAGTAAATAGATGTACTCTTTATACATTTTAGAATGTGATGGAGCTTATCATGTCTTAAAAAAGTTAAGGATATGACGATTATAGTTTGGACAGTTATCACTAACTAATGTATTCTTTTTGTACATGTTAGAATATGGATGCTTCACGCGTGTGGATATATAATCGACAATTGAGTTTGTAGCTGGAGTTAAACTATTTTGAGATGATGATTTTTTGCAAACTAAATATGTGAGTAACAATACAATTAGATTCTCGTGTCTCAAGTGCAAGAATTAGAAATTTTTCGATAGAGATGAACTAATTTATGGAGTAATGGTTTTTGCCTACTTATCTTATGTGGAGTTCACATAGCTAGAGAGGAAATCACATCGTGTTGTTTTTGAAACCTCAAAAGCTGTTGAGGATGATGTTGGTGTTGACTCATTCATAATAATGGTGGAAGAAGCTATATGACTATATTGAGGACGGAAAGGTCCCATTATTGTCAGGATGCTAGCAACATACTTAAATGTCAACGATTTCTAAACTATTAAACTTGAAATCATAGATAAATCTACTAGATGTATGCTTTGATCGAATGTTAGATATTATCAGAAATTGTTTGCTATATGGAGCAAACTTGCCAAAAAAGTTTTATAAAACAAAAAGTGATGAAGCAAATGGGATTGCTATATGTAGAGATTCGAGCCAGTATAAATGGTGGCTGCATCATTTATTATTAGCAATATACTGATCTTATCTTATGTTCACTTTGTAATCTTCCAAAGTATAAAGATGCTTCAAATGGACAACCTACCTTTCAAGGTTATGCATTATTATACTTGCCTATAACCTCTAGATTATAGAAATTGTTTATGCCACTTAAGTCTACATTGCATATGGTATGACACTTAGGAAAACGAGATGTAGGTATTATGGTTCATGTCGTTGATGGTGAGGCTTGGAGGGATTTTTATATGAGATATGTTGACTTTGCATGCATCCATGTAATGTATGTTTGGGATATGTACCGATGGATTTGATTCCTTCAGTTAGAAAGCAACACCATACTCTTGTCTACTTGTCTTTGTAACAATTTATAACTTGTGTCTGTCATTGTGCATGATAAGACTTTTCATTTTTTGTCTTTTTTTTTCCTGGTCGAACAAGTCCAGGTAAAAATTTAGTTGTCTTTTTGAGGCCTTTGGTGGATAAGCTCAAATCTTTGTGGGAAGTAGACATGATTTTTTCAGAAAACAAAGCTTTCAGATGCGTGCAACGTTTATGTGGATGATAAATGATTTTCCCACTTATCAAAGGTTATTAGGATGGAGTATGCATGGGCGTCTTGCACGTTTTTATTGTGCAGATCGCACTAAGGCTTTTTATTTAAAAGGTGGTGAAAGAATTTGCTTTTTTTAATTGCAGCAGATAATTCTTATCATTAATCATTTTTAAGGAGATAATGAGATAAATTTCTCAAAGGTATGATTGCAAAAGGTAATTCTCCATGTTTTTCTAGTGATGAAATATTTAAACACATTTCCAAATTTGAGAATGTGCCACCCTTTGGATCGAAGAAACAAAAGCTTCCTGACTTTGGTTCACACACAGTTGGTTCCTTAAAAGTATATTTTGGGAGCTACCTTATTAACAAACAAATCTGATTTGATATAATCTTGATTTCATCCATTTAGAGAAAATTATAGTTGATAATATCTTCAACATAGTTATACTTTTAAGATAATACATATATTTGCACATGTCACAATATTTATGTCACATCTTAACTTGACTAAGGATAATGTTTCCTGACTAAGGATTGATTATTATCCGTAGGAGATTTGATTCTTTATATAGTCAAAGTCATCTTTTGACTGAAGTACAACTCGATAATCTACGTGAACGAGAATTTCCTACTTGGTTGAAAGCGTTGGCCTTAACAACTAGTAGTTTTACGGATAATCTATTAGTTCAGTTATCCCAGGGATTATTACGTAGTGTTCAAACATATAGAGGATATTTTATCAATGGTTATAAATTTATTATTCAAAGCATGAATTACACTTGAAAATAATGAACAATAGAATATTCGTAAAAGGGAGTTCCTATAATAACCATGAGAGAGGTTACTATGACATGTTAATTGAGATAATAGAGTTTGAATATCTTGAAAGAGGTAATAGTTTGGTACCATTTCAAGGTGATTGGTATGACACAAAAAGGGTACCAGAACTGATCCACAATATGGGTTAGTTGATGTCAATCACCGGTCACGATTGAAATCTTTTTCATACAAGCTTTTTATACATGCTCGGTAGGCGACACAAGTATATTACACTATTTATCCTTCCATTAAGAGAGACAAATTAACTTGGTGAGCATTGTGCAAGATAAAGTTGTCTATGATAGCTGAAGAATTCAATTATTATCAAGATAATAGTGTTGTTCTTCAAGAAGATGAACAAAGTTTTTCCATTGGGATTATTATACCTATTGAGCTTGATGATACATCAATCATGATTTGACTGGATCCATTATAAGAAATTGAGTTAGTCGATTTATGTATTGTCAAACATGATCTTGTGATTGGCACCCCTAACACAAGATGTAATCAAAATGATCTTATTAGGATGCTTTCCTTCTTATCTTTCTCTCTCAATTTTTTCGCATTTTGTTGTCATGCATGAGGACTTTAGCTAATAACAGATCATATTGGAATTGTAATAGTTAGAATCTTAATTTTAGCTTGTTTTAATTTATCTTTAATGGGATTAAAGATAATTAGATTGATTACACTATTTTTTTTTAAAACATTATTACACCTTTTCTGAGAACACTAAAAAATATTTTTTATGGATTTTAATAATTTTTGGCATACTAGGACCCTTGATTAATTTAATATAGAAAAATATTGCAGGAAAATATGTTAAATTGTTTTGGGGTAAATTAGAGATGGGTATGAGAGTTAAATTATGCATTCCAACTAGTTCATATTTATTGTATATAGTTATTGAAATCCTTATTATTAAGGTTGGTAGGAACACAGATCAACATTGCATTGGACGACTAAGATGACATTATGTGCTGAATCAAAATTCAAATTAAAATTAATTAGAGCTATTAGAGATTTTCATGTTAGCTTTATTTAGATTTGATTTGATTTAGAGCATATTTGATAGATTTGAAGGCTCACCATAGTTGGAGCTGATTTTTTTTTTATTATAATAGAATTAGTTTCATATTATTTTTATTTATTTGGTATTTTATTTCCTGCATTTAATATTGTATTTTCAAATTTTTTTTTATGGGGTCTCTCTATATAAAGAGGTCACATTGCATTGTAATGGAAGATAGCATTTGATTAATGAATTTATGTTTGAGTTTTCTCAAACCCTAGATCCGAGTTAAAGGGGTCGATATTCCGGTGAAAGAAAGGGTAGGGTTAGCCTTTTATGAGAATCCTTAAATTAGCTTGGTTATCCATTTTAAAACAAAAATCTTTTACCCATTGCTCTCTCCGGATCATCTCCGAGCGCTTCCAATACTTTGCGCACTCGCCTACCTCTGAAGCTTGCTCCGCTCGTGCCGCCTTAGCCTCCAGCGACCTGCCGGCTCCCCGCAAGAGCCGACGATCCTACCGCAGCCGCCCCAGCCCCAGCCGTGCGACCAGTCACTGCTCGCGCTCCAACACGCAGCCATCGCACAGCTTTAGACCTCGATCCCGATGTTTGGCCTTCTGCAATATCGTACTCGACATTTGTCCATCTGCAACAGCGTGTACGACCAGTCACTGCTCGTGCTCCATCACAGTCGTCGAAGACCACGTACCTCGATTCCGCTGGTTCAACTTTTTGAAACATCGTGCACGATCAGCGACTGATCACGCTCCGACATGGTCATCGTCCAAGACCACAGATCTCGATCCCGCTGGTTCGGCCTTCTGCAACATCGTCACTTTGCATAAACTAATGGCATCATAACATCGGATACGATCGCTGGTATAAATTCTTTTTCAAACTCAGTTTATCTGATTATCTGATTTGAAAACCAATTATTTGCTTGACTTAGATTATTTATTTGACTCTAATTGTGTGACCCAATATTTATCTGAGTGACAATTACTATTGCATTTAAGTGTGAGACATCTGTTCTAAATTTCTCTACAGAGATTTTCATTCTTTCTGAAGCATTGGAACTTGATTCTTTATTTATGTTTATTTATATAGCAGATCCTAGCTTAGCCGAGGAGTACGAGAAGTATGAGAATGAGATGTACGAGGAAGATAATTATAGGATCGAAGTTGAAAGTTAAGTTGAGAAAACAGTCATAGAGCTGAGTTATAAAGGAGAGTAGATCATAGATTCGATAGAGACCACTAAATCATCTTATTGTGTTGATAACACTATTGATCATATTAAAATGATTATAGGTCACGATTGTTTTGAGGTCAATAGGTTTGATTTAGTTAAGCGTACCTATGCATTTATATGCTTTCGATTTAGTAAAACCTTGACACCTATGGACCTATATAGGCAGATGACGTATGAGACTGAGTGGTTGACTATGCGAACGTTTAACTGATGTGCTGTACGATTTGTCAGATTTTTCTGGAGGACTTTATGACACCTATTCGAAACCGCTTCTCTCGTGACTCTAACCTATTCTCCACATGCCTATAATCAGAATTAATTATTCAGTAGGCACTAGTAGGTCATGAGTCGAGTCTGCATACATTTAATTTTCTTTTAATATCATATGTTTGAGTTTAATCAGTCTCTACATTTGCATTTTATTTTAATTCGTTACATGTGTAGTCCCTTTATTTATATATTATAAAATAAATAAAATAAATAAAATTAATGGTGGGTTATTATAATTAAGTGTAATTTTTTTTAAAATATTTTATTATGATAATTTAAGATAATTGAATTTCTAATTTAATTTATTTTTAAATTTTTATTAAATTGGGTCAAACGAATAGGTTTGAATATTATTATTAGATCGTGGGAATAGTTGATACTTTCAATATTTTAGATCTATTGGTTATCAGGATCCAACAGTAATACCTAGCCTTTTGTTCCCTTTGAGTGTAGCTTTACCCATGGGAGTCATTGCCTTTTCTATGCAGTTTGAAAGCACTTGTACAGTGCTTGTTTATTGCTATTTAATTGTAAGTAGTACCATGTCGAAGATATACATTGCCACTCCACTTATAGTCCCTTCTGCTTGTTTGATGAATATATTTATAAAACTTGGTAGCTTGCTTATGAACATGTCAGTTGTATTCTTTGGACTACTTTTTCCCATGTAATGGTTTTAGCTTCTATATTCGTCACTAATAAAGTATTCATGGCATTTACATTTAAGCTTTTAATTGTTTTTTTGAAAATCATATATGCAAATGTTTTTGTGTCTACTAATTTTGGTCTCATATAACTCTCTTTAGGACTAATTGGTAAGACTCAGGGATAGAAGCCAAATTGGTTCATGACATGGCTGTGGCTTCTTCAGTTGTATTTTCCACCTCCATGAACCAAACACATAGAGTTTGGGAAGATCCATCTTTTTTCAAATGGAGAAAGCGTGATGCTCATGTACCTTTACGCTCTCATGATTCAGTTGAAGGTTTAAGCTGCCCTTCATACTGAAATGGACTGATTCTCTATCACTAAATATATTCAATACATCTCTTGTTATATATGAATTTTTTTCCTTTCTGTAAAACCTAGTGCCTTTCCTTTACAGATCTTGCCTTTTAATATTGTGTTGTTTCTATATTCTGAAATAACCTCTCCTTGAGTCTCTTGCTACTACCAAATGGATGATAGCAGATGAAGAATTGATTTAAATGGTTTGTATAGATTGTTTTGTTAGTATGAATTATGCAAACACCTATATTGTTTGTTCAACTGTTTAGCTTTTACCAAGTTTATTTCTCTCAGTTTAAGAATAGATGGCAATAGTAATGAATAAGCTCTAATATTATTCAATTTGAAATGTTGGATTTATATTACACACATCAACACGTCTGATAATAATGCTTTTTAAATTACTATGTTGAATATCTTGCTCAGTTGATTTTCCGGTAATGCACTGTTCACAACTTTTAATGTTCTGTTGCTTTACTAGGCGGCCTGCTTACCCTGCATACTTCATTTATACATTTTCTGTTGCGTAGGTTCACTTAAATATTGGTATGAGCGGAACAAAGTGGATTTATTGCTTTCTAATGCAGCTGTTTGGAATGATGAGGCAGTTTCTCATGCTCTTGAGAGTGCTGAGTTTTGGGTGAAGGGGTTACCCTTTGTTTTATCTCTAAGTGGGTATTGGAAATTCTTTCTGGCTTCTTCCACTGCAGGGGTCCCTGAGAATTTTTATGACGCTGATTTTGATGATTCGATATGGCCAACATTGCCAGGCAAGTTTCATTTGCTTGATTTGTTCTGAATTCTCATATCTCGTTATTTTCTCTTTCTAAATTGATATTTATGTGCAATTCTCGTCTACTTTATCTTCCTTTTACAGTGCTATGGTGTTTTTAACTTACCTAATACCCAAAATTACTTGTATGATAAGAGCTTCTGCATTTGAAGCAAGGGTGTCTTACAAATATTCTCACTTTCAGTTGAAACCTTTCTTAAGATCATAAATATGTAGCGAGATGCTCATAATTTTTTTTTATGATGCTGAGAATTCAGTTGGATTTAATTGTTTTTGAGGGGGGACAACTCGGTTGAAAACATTTGTAGTTTTTGTGATATACTTTACGTGCATTCCAGTAGACTGGTAAACAGGAGGCAAGGGTGGCTGAAAATTTGTCTCAAGATGATTTTTATTGTGCATGTTATGCCTTGTAGTATTGACTAACACTATTCCTGTGGATACAGTTCCTTCTAATTGGCAGATGCATGGGTTTGATCTACCTATCTACACGAATATTATTTATCCTTTTCCTCTTAATCCTCCTAATGTTCCTCTAGACAACCCAACTGGTTGTTACAGAAGACGTTTCCACATTCCAAAGGGCTGGAAAGGTATGCCAGTTTTAGTTTTGTATCCCAGGAGTCGAGTATATACGTCAAACCTCTTGAAGTTTTCATTTTGTTATTTGTCTCTTATGCATTTAACATATTTTTGTTATGTCCTTTTTACCATACTTTTTTGTTTGGTACAAAGTCTGCACTTTTTTTAACAAACCTCTATTAGGAGAAAAAATGTGGTTTCAAATTTGGTTATTTATTTCTTGATCCTGTTTCGCAAAGTACAAGAGTAAAAAAGCAAGTATAGTGCACATTTTGAGTAAAGCGTTTTGATGAGGACATATTGAATCTTGATGATTGATGACTAAGATCAAGTCCTGCATCATAATGTTGGATTGGCGATGCCAATTAATTTGTTTTTTATTGTTTATAGAGTTTGTTGGGAATTTGAATTAGCCATCGTCTATTTTAGTTATTTTTTTATTTGATTAGTACGCTTGTTTAACTCCCATATTCCCTAGCCTTATTTTAGGATGAGATTAGCCTATTTTTATAAATAGAGTATGTAATTGAACTTTTTGAAATGAACCTTTGATTAATAAAATTTGTGTTTGTGTGGATTCTTGCTCTGCATGGTTTACTTTGAAAGATTTTGTAGGTGTCGATATGCCCAAAGGAAAGAATAAAGAAACATTAGGTGAGAATGAAAGTGTAGTTATTCATTTATTTCCTATTGAGGGAAAAATTAAGAGAAAAAATTTTGTTTAGAACACTCTAGTCTTGTTCCTTTTTTCCCCCTTTCAAACCCTAGTTAACACTGATAATTGCATCTTACAATTGTCTTCATCTTTATCCATAATTCCTAATGGCACAACGAGTGATGCAGGACATTATGGATACCTCCTTCAACGTTGATGTGACAACTAGTATATTTTTATCTCATTATTTCTATCCATTTCGTTGCTTATTTTGGCGGTGTTTCGTGATTTTGTTTTTCTTTGATGAGAGACATTACAGGGCAAACTTAAATGTAAGGGGGAATAGTTTCTTCTTTGTTTTTCTTTCTTTTCTTTTTCGAGAGACTTGTAGTGAGAATCTATATGTAATGAGGTAAGAAGTAAGGGTGAGAACGACAAAGTTTGCAAGCTTTGGGTAAGTAGGCCATGGGTATGGTTATTTGGGTCATTTTGGGATTTTTTGGGATCCAAGGGTGGGGATTTAATCTTGATTTTGATGCGAACCTTGATTCCTAGCCCTGGTTTGGTTGGGTGTTAATTTTAGGTAAAGAAAGAGAAAATATTTTATTTTATAAAGTTGATGAAAAAGAAATTTATTTTAATATTGGGTGGTGTGTAAGATGTGAAATAAAGTTATTAAAATTTATAATAAATTAATAATGTTATTAAAATATTATTTGTGTCTAAAAAATGGCACTTGTCAAACAAGGCTCTAACCTAAGAATGATTTGATTAGGGCAAAATTGTGTTTAGCTGGTTTTTGTTCTTTTCCTCCACATCCAACGGCAAGAAGGAAGGTGCTCACAGCAGCCCCTTGTTGGCCACTTTTTAGCTTACAATCTTGGATTTGGAGGGTCCAAATCCAGGACATGGGAAAGGAAATCATCATGGTTACCTGCGAATTTGAGGCTCAGTCGATTAGTGATTGAAGGGGTGTAAGTCTCTTTATCTCAGTTTAACGTTAGTTTATTCAGTTTTACCAGATTTGGTTTCAGCTTGTGTTTCTCTTGAATTTTCTCTAGTTTTGCTTCCATTTGGGTTGGTTTGATTGTTGGACTGTTTGGGACAGATTAGTAGTTCATTCCTTTCATAATTCTCTTGTTAATTGAGCTTTATTTCGCTGGATTCGGGCATCTATAATGAAGCTGTCATTTTCAATTTCCTTGCATTTTACTGTTGACATGACATTAAATCATTCTTGTATGATTGCCATCTGATTTACTAGCAATTATTCATGGTTGGAATGGTGATGTTGTTGGATCTATCGCGCTACAATTGTTTGAGGAAAGGACAAAAAGTTTTTGTTTGGCTAACTGTAGCCTTGATTTCTTGTTTCTAAAAGCTAATTCTTAAGTAGATTTATTTAAATTCTCGATGAAATCTACCATAGGCTTTATAGATTTTCAGTTGGTTATTGTGGGTGTGCTAAGTTTCATTGCATAGTAGCTAGCTTCTTCTATAGTTCGGCTGAAAATCTATTTCATCATAATAATTTCAGCATTGAAATATTTAAACATCTATGTCCAGTGCATATGAAATTTATTTGTTCCGCATCAGTTTTGATATCAGTGCATATAAAATCTACTATCTTGTATCGATTTTGGTATTAGAGAACTGTTAGATTAGGATATTTTATTTTGAATTTCATTTTAGAACTTATTGGGTTTATTCTATTTTAAGTTTCACATACAACAACCAATTTTTTATCCTATTAGATGGGGTCAGCTATATGAATTCTTGTTTTCATTGATCTTATCAAATAGTAACTCATCGTTTAGCACTTTAAAAAAAAAACTCATCGGTTAGTTGCAAGTAAGTAAGATCATTCCTCATAGTTTTTTATTTTGTCTTTTTTTGTTTCTTTGTTTCTTTTTTCACATAGGAAAGATGCAATAACCCAATTATTCTTACTCGAGCTTCTGTCAGTATGTAATTTATATTTTCAAATTATTTAAGTTGATTTTCTTTGAGTTTGTCCTCAATTGAAGTTACTCCAGCATTCTAATATGCTCATTTTCCATTTTGTTCTTTTGTATTTACTCATCCACATAAGCATCCTCATGTCTGTGATACTTATTTTATTTGTATGTTTCTGTTTTGTAGTCCAACATTTCGCACCATATGATGTCGTTAGTTTTACTACTTTTCTATAAAATTTACTTTTAAGCTTGAGTGAAAATTTTCTATTACACAATACACTAGATGCATTCCTCCATTTTTTCTATATACTACTTAGATTCATTTAATAATATTAATATTTATTTCAGTTTTATTTGGTATGATTGATCTAGGGTATTTGAACTACTAATTTTTCTTGATAACTTGATTACCAATTGTCTCCCCTTTAATTTAAGTATTTCTATTTTTTGCTAAATTTGTACTTTATATGTTCAGTCTTAGGTTTACCAAAACAAAAGTCTTTAAAATCTAAATGTCTTTGCCCCATCTTTAGTATTATTAATTAGAAGAATATCATCTGCGAAAAACATATACCAAGGCACCAAATCTTAAATACGACAAATCAAGATCTCCATAATAAAAATAAAAAGAGATGAACATAAAAAAAATATCTACTTTGGTATAAACTAACTGTAATAGGGAAATCCTTAATTAAACTTCTTTGTATTCTAATATAAGTAACAACCCACTTATCGTGTTTTTAATAACTTGAATGTAAGTAAAGCTAATCATTTTATTTTCTAAAACTTTCCAAAATACTTTTCTTGAGATTTTATTATAAGTTTTTTATTTTAAATTGATGAAAATCAAATGCAGATTTTCTTTTTTTCTCTCTAAATATATATTTTTTTAATTTCTCAATTAATGAATAACTTCATGCTTGCATGGGAAAGTTTGGAGGTATCCTAATTGTCCATAGAAGTAGCAGATTCCATTCATGTCATTATCAGGCTAAGTCGGACTAATCCTGGCGGATAGACCTGTTGGCCCAAAGGCTTCCCAAGGGGTAGTGAATTGGGAATAATAAAATTTTAAATTTAATTAGATAATATCGATAAGTATACTTAGAAATTATTTCATTTAATTCTAAGAGATTGATTTTACAAATAAATTTGCAGAAATATAAAGTCAGATTATGCAACTAGAATGTAATTTTAATCTCAGAAATTGAACTCAGTACAGAAATAGAACAAACTACTGCAGAGTAAGATCAGAATTTGAGAATTTTAGATTTATGTATTACAATAAAGTTTTAGATGAAATTACAGGTTTTGCTTGAGTTCAAATTTAATTTATAGTATAGTATATCAATTTAATTATATTAATAAAAATCAACACACATAAGACATAAGGGATTTATAGTGGTTCGGCCTTCAGTCCACTCTTCTCGCACATTGAATGAGAATTTCACTATAACTCCGATTTTTTAAAAGAATCAAAGCTGAACAAATCCGTTCCAACCTATAGTTTTTTATGGGTACCAAAGTCAAGCTAACCTACACACACCTACGGCTTTTTCAGGAACTAAAGTTAAGCAAACCTACATAATACCATTGGTTTTTTTAGGATCCAAAGCTGAGCAAACCTCTAAAAGTCCACTAGGGAGAAAGAGATATAGGAGAGGGGTTTTGCTAGACTAACTAGCTTGAGTTATACCACAAGAATAAATGAATATTGCAATGATGTACTTTATGCACTTGCAAACTTGCCAAAGGAATGCTCGATTAAATAAAAAAACTATCCTGTATATGAATATAGTAAACAATATGAAATTTTAGAGGGAAAATATAACATTTCAAATATTTAATTAGGAGTAACACGAATCAGAGTTACATATTTGCATCATGAATGATAAATGAAATTATGAGTTATTAAAGCTTGAAAGTGAAGAATTTAAATTAAGTTCTAGAATTCAATTGAACCCAAAAGGATCTCAAGACGAAGGAATTGTAAATATAAGGATTTGCTAAATATATATTTATTTATAGTGTCAGAATTATTAATTGAAATTGATTAAATTCAAGAGGAAGAATATGATGAGACTTTCAAGTAGTTATGGTTTCATTTGGATCCAAAGATGTTTTAGAATTAAAGCTATGAAGAAACTTTAACTTATATGTAATTTCACCAAATTTGGAATTAATCTAGAATTAATGGATGAGGTGATTATTAAGAGGACTATTCGTGTACATTAAATCTAAATTTACTTTGGAATTGGCTATGAAATGTGTTATGATGACTTAGAAATTTATTTAAAGAAGAAGTAGCAAATTATAAAGCCATGTGGCATGAAATAATAAAATTAATAGGGAGAAAAAGAAGATGGCTTTCATTTTACAACCAGCCTCTCCTCCTCTTCAATTTGCACATAGAGAAAGAGATGAGAGAGAAGAAGAAAGATAAAAAAATCTAGTCCAAGGCAATCTTCAATCCAAGCTATGCTTCATCTTCATCTTAAGCAATCATCTTTATGTTCAATTTGAGGCTTCTTGTACCAACATTCTAGGAGTGAAAGAAAAGGATTTAGGGCTTATACATATCTAGGATTAAGAGGACTTGGTGGCCTTGCATGCTAGATTGCTAAGTTTGGAAGAGCAAATGAGAGGGAGTCACTTTGCTTGTTTCATAAAGTAGGCAAATCATGTCCATTTTCTTTGAAATTTGACAATAAGGAAACTAGTAAATTAGGAAAAAAAATCATCCTTTAGGAGGTCACAATAAGGAAACAAATACTTGAGAAATTTATTTGTCCCATATCAGTTTGGTATTACAGTGTATAAAATTCATTTGTCTTGCATCAATTCTATCGCCTCCATTAGCTTCCACTAGCTCTATTTTTGCAGATAAAGAATGCAGTTATGGGGATCATTTATCTGGCTATGCATTAACTTGAAATCTATGAGTATAAGATAATTTTTAATTGATAACTCTGGCGTTTAGGAGTCAATTTATTTGATTGTTGATTTGAAGCTGCATTTGAAGGAAATATGATGCAGGACGGAATAATGCAAATGAAAATTTGAATTTATAATTAGCAAAATTAATTAACAATTTTTTTTTTAGATTAAGATCAAAATATTTTTTAAAATATAAATTTACGATAAATAAGATTTAAAATTTCGCAAATTAACTATTTTAAAATTTAAATTAAATTGAATTGTGATAAATAAGAATTTATCAATATAGATTGGGACTGTAGATCTAAAATTCAACGCATTAGATTGAGGTTTTAGAAATTAAGGTTAGATGTCTCATAGATAAAGTTTAATAGTAATTTTTGCTCGAGTAGTTATATATGGTTGCACAATTATAGTTGAATGAATAATCAATTAACGAAAATAATTTTATTGCAATTGTATAATCATATCAATTTGTTTTGGAAAGAATTTATATCTCAGCTAAAGAACTCGAGCACCTAGATTCAATTTTTCTCTTGACATGCAATTTTTCAAATCAATTGAGGCTGCTTACACTTGGGTGCTGGCTTGCGTCAACAGAGAATTGTGAAAAGACGCGACAGTGGCGACATAAGAATAACCTGCGAGCACTAGTGGAGATTGACATTGGCGATGGCAGCCATGCGTGTGAGGCACGACAAAGTCAAAGCTGGCGGTGGCAGCGCGCTCAACGGCCTAGCGTGAGGCCTGCGGAGAAGTTGCGACGAGCGTTGGTGTCGTGTTCACGGAGATAGTGATAGAGAGAGATCTAAGGATTGTTGAATTTTTTTTTTCAATTGAATGATAACTTGGCTGTCTAAAGATTCTTACCGAAAGTCAATCATTATCTTTCCATATCCATGATATCGATTCCTTAACCCGAATCTAAATGTGTACTCAAACATAAAGTTTTATTCATCATTAACTAATTTTTACAATACAAAGCCATCCCTATTTATAGAAATCCTATAATATGAAAAAGAAAATACAATAATAAATGCTAAAAATAACATGCCAAATAAAGCTAAAGTTGAATGAAGCAAAATACAAGTATATTAAAATCAACATAATGCCAAATCAACATTAACAACTAACTAAATCTCTCTAAAATTTTCAATCTACCATAATCATTAGGAACTTCAATTAACCTAAAATCGAATCTCGAATCAGCATTTAATTTGCCATAAGTATTCCTGGCAATCTTCTAACAATCCAAGTGGAATGGTGTGACATGATCTTGACCGTTGGGTTCATCACTTGCTTAATCTGAGTATGTTGAATTGTATCCCCATCAAAATGTGGATCGCTCTAATTGCTGCTATTTAAGATACTACAATAAATGAAAAGAAAACACCTTATATCAATTAAAGCTTATTGATGCTTGGGGTTGAAAAAAGAAATCGAGCAGTCATACAACAAATTTTTATAGGATCTGGTACTAGGAATGACGTCTATCTCACTACAAAGAAGATCTCTGCACTGTGCATGAATTGTTAAATTCACTATAGTGTAATTCTTGTATACCTAGATTCTCAAATCTCTAGGCATTGAGAATGTTCTTTTAGAATTTAAGAACAGTTCTCTGATTTTGGAGTTGTATAATTTTTTGTATCATCGACTATTTCTCACTTGCTTTAGTTGTGTGGTATTAATGTTCTTGTAACTTGTGCTTGTGTCACCATGTGGCCTAATTTTATTGAGGTAGTAATCAAAATATTGAATCTAGGTGATCCAAAGTTTATTCGCTTTTAGATCAATTTCTTGATATCTATCTTTTTTGGACATTTTGTAGGGTGTCGAATCCTGTTGCACTTTGAGGCTGTAGATTCTGCCTTTTTTGCATGGATAAATGGGATTCTTATTGGATATAGGTTTGTTATAATATTGTTATATTTTTAACTGTTTTCTGTACCCTTTCTCTATCCATTCTCATTTTGTCAAATTATGTGGTTGCATTCTCTTTCTTGATTCAATTTGCATGCAAAGTTGATTCTGTCTCCACAAAGCTAACCTTCTTGCTGTCCATGCCCGAAAGTTTTTGTAAATTCCATTGTATTCCCTTGACTGATTTTTCACACTACTCTTGCTTTCCAAGAGATTATTAGGTAGGTCTCAAGCACTATTTTCTGATGTGCAGGATAGTGTAATAGTTTGAGTTTTTAACATTATGCTTAGAATTTAAGGTGGAACCTTCATGTCTCTAGCAGATTTTGTGTTCCATTTGATGGATTACAATTTATGCTAATAACCTTAGATGAACATGCATATTCGTTCATGAGAACTTCATTAATTTTAACTTGCTTTAAAATATTTCTTAATAATAAGCTAGTGTAGGAGACTAATTGTTGGAGTTCTTTGAAGAGCAAGGTTGAGTTGCAAAAACCCTAACCATTTACCGCTACCTAGTGGGAGTGATAGGCAGGAAAATGACATCATCAGAGGGCCTAAGCCCTTTATCGAAACTTTATGGAGGCAAAAGGAAAGTGGCACAATTTATTGCCTAGTTGGAGTTTGGGAGGTGCTCCAAAGGAGACAGCAGTAGCGAAGCTCCTTCCCTGATGGCTGGAAGCAATGCTGAGGAGGACAATGGCTTCGTGGTGGTTTTCTTGGTGAAGGTGTGCAAGTCCAGAACTGAGGAATCCAACAACTCAGCAGTGGATGCCCTAGAACCTGTGGTGGTGGACAAATTGATGGTGGCCTCACAGCTGGGTCATCACTGGCCAACCAAACCTCCCATGCCTTTGTTTCTCATAAGGAGCATGCCATGGATGGAGAAGAGGTTGAGGAGGCAGATGATGAGAGTGTAATAGTATATTTCAAAGAGGACACCTCCAACAGTCGAGGCTTGCCATATCCTAAAGCCATGGAGGAGAAACAACCAGCTTAAAACATCTCTTTGGTAGTAGCAAGACTTCATGGCCACCAAGTTTTGAATGGTTGATGACCAAGCACGTATCAGCTTGTACCAAATGATGTTCATCATCAACAAGCTGCCATGGTGCCATCCCCCACCATTTTGCATTCTTAGGGTGGTCACGTCTAGATGTAGGAATATAAAAGTTTCTATGACTAGATGCATAGATGAATGTCAAGATATGCACATTGGAGGCACTAATGGGCAAGCTTTATGCAAGGACCATCTGCGAGGCAAGGATGTGTAAATCTAATTGGAGGGAGGAACTATGAACCAGGACATTGCTTGTTCTCAAATGCAATACACACCAAGTGCCCATAATAATGCCAAAGGCAACATTAAGTTCAAGGATTTGATCAGAAGTAGGTAGGGCATTAGCTATGCAAGCATTCTCAAGAGGTATCTCAGAGCTGAAGTTGGGAGTGAAGGTAGCTATGTCTTAATTCCATTTTACATGGTTTTAGGCCCTAAAACAGGAGGAAGAGATAGTGGTTCCAATCGAGGAAATGATGCCTTAAATTTCTAATGAGTGCAGATGTGCTCCAATGGGCAGGCTCTCTGGGAAAAAATCCCCCTCCGTGTTATAGCAACAAAGACAAAAGAAGTAGAGACAAATTCTCAGCTTTAAGATGATGGAAAACTCTAGTGCTCTTTCTTTCATGCCTGTCATTTTTGTTTCACCTGGTTAGAGTTGCATCTCTCTCTGCTTGCTACCTACTCAACATCTCTAAAGTTCAAGGGACGTTAAAGTTTGAAGAAGTATGGCTGACGTATTAGAAAGCGCATGCGGTAGTGCAATCCTGCTGGATGAAACTAGTAGAGGGAGGTCCTGTGACATTTTTGTATAAGCGAGACAGAACTTTGAAAGCTCTGAAGGCTTGGAGCAAAGAGGAACTTGAGGACCTTATAGGCAAATGCAATGAATTGGAACATATTACTATAACCTTTTAGTCCAAAGTGGCTTCATCATAAGGGATGAATAAAAAATAGGGACATTTACATGGTAGACATCGAAATTAGACTAATTTACGAATTTCACCATAAATCTCAAAATATTACAGATATCGCATCTAAAACAGCTATTTTTTTATTTTTCACATCCTACAGTAAATTCTATCAGAAGATTTAACTATAGTTAAATCTCAACAAAATCTTACTCATTGATCACATCATTTAACCATCGACCTTCATGTTAGGGCATCGCGGAGTTGCATTGGTTCCGGCGGTAGCGTATTCATGCGATGCGAAAGCATATTCTCGCGAGGCGACAACGTATTCACGCGAGCATCACTCTGCTATTTGCATCTTCTTCTTACGCGGGCATCGCGAGCGAGCATCAGACCTTTCTGCAGCTTCAGAGTTCTGTCCCCGCCGGCCTCAGAAAGGTTCGATGCCCGCTAGCGATGCCCGCGTAAGAAGAAGATACAATAGCAGAGTGATGCTCGCGTGAATACGCTGTCGCCTCGCATGAATACGCTGCCGCCTCGCATGAATACGCTGCCGCCTCTCATGAATACGCTGCTGCCTCGCATGAATACGCTGCCGCCTCTCGTGAATACGCTGCCACCGGAACCAATGCAGCTCCGCGATGCCCTAACATGAAGGCCGATGGTTAAATGATGCGATCAATAGCTGAGATTTTGTTAAGATTTAACTATGGTTAAATCTTCTGATAACATTTACAGTAGGATGTGAAAAATGAAAAAATAGCTATTTTAGATGTGATAACTGTAATATTTTGAGATTTATGGTGAAATCCGTAAATTAGCTCAATTTCTGTGTCCACCATGTAAATGTCTCTAAAAAATAACACAAAACTCTTCACTCTTATTGCTGACTACAGTGCAGCTGCAGCTAGAGCATAACATTTCTTTTTTTGATGTACATGGTGGTAGAAATTGACCTTTTGGAAAAAGTGGAGTGGGCGGATTCTTGGATATGGAGGTTGATTTGCTTATGTGGAGAGATGATGAAAAACAGTATGGCAAGTGATGGCAAGCCATTTCTGTCTTGGAGCCCATGATTATCAACAATTCCCTTGAGAAAATGGTCCACCTTCATCAATGTCCAAGCTATAGGTGCTACTCTAACTTTTGCAGACCTGATGCGTGTGGGGGAGTTGGATGAAATAATTATCATTATAATATTTGGCGAGAACCTTAAAATAGAGGTTGCTTTCTATCAAAAGATAGAACGAGCAAATGGGGCGTAGGTTGGTTTGGGCTCCCACAAAATCATAAAAAAATTCCACAATTGCCTTGTGTTCCTAACAAATCCAGGAGGTTAGAGGGCTTATTTTAGTTGCTTGGGTATGAAAGATCAAACTCAACTAAGAATGCAAGCTTTCTTGCATAGGATGGCTAGGAACGCAATCCCTACAAGAAATTGGCTACATAGAAGTGGTTTAGCTTAGTCATTTCAATGCCCTTGGGAATGCTCGGAGGACAACATCCACCACATTTGCTCGAAATGTGGAATCTTCAAGGCTGTGAGAAGAATCCTCACAAAGCTCTAGAGCCTCTTGCTTGAACGCAGGAGTTAGTAGGAGATGGAATTGATGGCTCTGACAATTAAGCTCAGGTGGGATAAATCTAAAATCAGCATGGAAGCAGCAATTTTATATTGTTGCTGGAGAGCAAGGAATGCCAAAGTGCACAAGAAGCCTTTCCTAATTCCAGAAGTGCTAATAGAGCATGTGCTCAACATTGCTCCACAGACAAACACAGAAAAAAGACTACAACAATTAGGAAGCTAGACAGCAACCTACACCCATCTTGCTTTTCTTGGAATCCAAATGCCCTTCATGGGCTCTATTACTCATCTGTGGATCATTGGATTCCGCCGAATGTAGGATAGTTGAAGGTCAATGTGGATGGCTCAATCCAAGGTAAAGGGATTGAATGAGGAGGTTTCTTGATTAGGGACAACTTCGGCTCAATAATGCTAGCTGGAGGCTAAAGAATCTGTAGAAAGGCAATGATCATTGGGAGGAATTGAAAGTAGCTGCAGCTTGGGATTCAGATTATCAGGTAATCTGAATAGAAGGTGACTCACTAGTGATGATGGAGCAAGTGGCCTATGACACTAGCCAACTGCTGTTACCCAACCCAAGAGTACAACTTAATACAAGATATTGTAAAGCCTCTCTTGTGTTTTCATTTTTATAAAATCTCTCATATATAAAGAGTTGTAAACTGTGTTGTAGATTACTTGGCACATATCAATCGTAGGATATTTCACCTAGATTACCCAATGATTTTTGTACCCTCCTAAGGAGGGGCCATGGTTGATGTACTTTTGTACATTACCTTTGATTAGTATACAACTTATGCCACAATTTCAAAAAAGAAAAAGCTGGTGTATTTTCGTATTTGTTGAATCACAAGATCAAGCTTTTCAAAATAGTCTGTAAGTTGTATGTTTTGACAGATAGAAAAATTATCTAAGTAAGCTGCATGTTTTTGAGCAAATCATGTGGTGGAGATCTTGGGGCATGGACTGACTAGGGCCTTGTGCTTGATGGAAATGGACTTCATAGTAGGTGATTTTCGCGTGCTGGATGTCTTCCATCTACGAGATCGCATGAAAGAAACAGCAAATGTTGGACAACTTGTAGTTGAATGCATGAAATAAGCGTGTAGATGGATGAAGAAAACTTTCATGAGAAGCACGTCTCAGAGCCAACAGTGGAGAAGCACTAAACAAAGCTGGGCACGTGTGCGCATGGTAGCGGATTTGTGGGGGAAGAAGTAGGGGCGCGAGAGCGTTGTGCGAGTGTGTGTGCGGTGGCTATCTTTTTGATCAAGCGGTTTTTAAAGAGGATGAAAGCACATAAGTTATGAATAACTACGTTGATAATATAAAAATAATTTCTTAGACAGAGAAACCTAAAGCTTTGATGCCAAATTATGTAAGAAGTGTATGGAGAAAATGGAGAAGAATATAAGAAAATGGAAGAAGTCTAGAAGAGAGGAGAGGAAAAAACGGGGGAGAAAACTATACATAGTTTTTTTCCATTTTCAATGTCCAATCATTAAAATGAAGTGAGGCTTATTTATAAAGCATTAATCCCCAACTAAAAAAAATGAAGGCTTATAAAATAAAAGGATAATTACTGATAATCTTAAAAATAAAAGCAAATTACATTTGGGCTCCTGTGGTCAGTTAGGCATGGTAAATGAGTCCTGACTTTTGAAAAACCTCAAATAGGTTGTTAAGTTTGATTTTGCATCATTATTTAGTCCTTGAGCTAATGTCTTACCTTTTTTGATTGTTCATTCATACGGTAAACGTTAATTTTTGCCATATTTTGAAAGGTCCAATATACTCCCATACCATTCAATATTTGTGCTCACCACCAAACCTTATTTTGCTGTTTCGCCTTGCAAGTAGCAACCTCCACCTTCATCTCACTGCTGATTCTTCTCTCCCAACCTTTGTTTAGAAGTAGGTAAAGTTGAATCTCGAGACATTTTCATCATTTTCTTCATTTCTCTATAGTTTGGGCTATTTGGTTACTTTCTATCATTTGTCCAGATCATGAGTTCACAAAGTGCTGCCTTTTAACATAAAGAATTGCTGTTTTCCTTTTCTACTTTGATTTTCAAAAATAGGTTTTGTAGATGCTGAAAGAAGTGTGCTGTGAGAATATTCGAGAGTCTCCAAAATAAAAATCATCTCTACTATGCTTGTACCTCCAACTCATGCATTTTTTTTTTTAATTGTGGGAACCTGAAGATGAACCGAGTAGAGCTATGGCTGTGGACCATAAACAATATATTGACCAAGAAACAAGGCCGCCGGAGGAGCTAAGGAGAGAGTCACATGAAATGCATTGACTGCTTTGATTGAGTAGTCAAAAATTAGAAAAGATCTTCTGTTTTACAACCACTTTGATTTGAACTTAAAAACCATTCAAATAGCATTTAGGCTTTAAGAAGCTGTTTGGATGATCACTGACTTCTTTGCCATATGCTTCTCCTGATGTGGTCTAGGGTACCTTAACAACCACATTTCTCTCTGCAATAACTTTATCATTCAAGGGCTTCACTACTATGATTTCATCTTCAAAATTCACTATGACATGTCTATCCACATCACTATTGTTCGCATGTCTAACGTGGCCTTTTTAATGTAAGTTGAAGGAAACATACACATTGTACCTGCTAAACCCTTCGCTGAGACTATAATAGCAACAAAGATTTAAGTTAATAACTGAATGAGGGAAAAAGCATTAACAACACGTTCACAACAAAGGGGGAAAAAAAATAAAAGTATGTTTCAACTAAGAAGTACTACAATGCCAAGAAAACTTGAGAAATCCCTTGGAAAACACAGTACAACAAGGGGGAACAAGTGGGTTTCAGGGAATAGATATCTTTCACTTAAAGTGAGCTTCTCCTAGGTATTAGACTTTCTTCATGCGAGAAACTGAGATAATGTCACATTGGTGATGGTTAGAAAGCAGAAGCTATCTCACAAAGAACTGTTGTGAGAACATACAAAATAGCATTGGAGAGTGGAAAATAATATCTGAGGGTATAATGGTAGAAAGGAAGGGAGGGTAAGGACGCCATTTTACCTAGACCAAATGGCAGCGTAAAATCAAACTCACCAAATGGCAGCGTAAAATCAAACTCAAGCCCTGTTTGGCGTGAGGACCACAACAGGACCAAAACAATACTAGTTTAAAAAAAATAATAATAATAAATAAATTATTTTAATTATTCTACAGAAATTTTAATATAAAAAATAATATTTTACTTCACATACTCAATAATTTTTAATAAAAATATAAACTTTATTTTACATCTTAGATCAAAATACTCGATTTGAATATTTTGATCTAGAATGTGAAATAAAGTTGATATTTTTATTTTAAATCGTGGAGTATGTAAAGTAAAATAATATTTTTTATATTTGAATTTGTATAGAATTATTTAAAAATTTATTTATTTATTATTATTGTTGTTTTTTAAATTAGTACCATTTTGGTCCTGTGTTGGTCCTGTTTTGGTCCTCGCGCCAAATAAGGCCAAAGACCTATTTTAAGATTTTTGAAAGTTGGGAACTATTTGCAACGCCTAATTGACCTTAAGGGCCCAAATGCAATTTACGTTAAAAATAATAACTTGCCTCCTTGAACTTTTGTATATTTAAATATAATAACAACAAACAAAGTATTTATCCCGTTAGGTAAGGTCGGTTACATGAATCTTTTGTTTCTATTACACTCTATTAAATAATAAATTCTCGTTTAGCTTTAAATATGTAAGATTATTTTTTATAGTTTCTTTTTATGTCCTTTTTGGCCTTGCTTTTTCTCTTTTTACATTAGCAAGATTCAATAATTCAATTTCTCTTGCCCGAGCTTCTATCGACCTACGATTTATATGTCCAAACTAACATTTAAATACTAATAAAGGTAAAAGCGAAATATTTAAGGACATGTTTGTTTGCAAAGTTTAATTTTAACAAAGTTAAAGTTAAACTTAAATGAAGATATTGTTTATTAAAAATTGTCAATGATGTAAAATAAAGTTAGTTTTGAGATGTGTGAGGGATGTGATGTAAGTTAGCTATTATTTTGGTATGTGTATAGAATGTAACATAAAGTAAATTTTTTATTTTGAATTATATATATGATGTGAAATATAGTTGAATTTTAATATTAAATTTTATGGATAATGTGATATGCCATATTAAATTAGCAATGTTATTTTAAAATAGGTAAACAAACAAGGCAAATTTAAACAAATGATTCTCCTCCTTATATAATTAAATAATTAAATTCTAATATAGGATTATTCTAGTTTGCATTGTCTTAGAGATTGTCTTTATCTTCGTTAAAAACTATGTGAACTTTGCAACTGGTTCTCATGTTTTGCTTTGAAATGTTTGCATTTAAAATTTTTTTTAAAAATGGGTAACAGTAATATCCCAGGTGGCTGTTCGAAGGGCTCAATACTTTCGAACCTACCCTAATTTTGAAGAAGCAAATATCGAAGAGGAGCCCCAAATGAATAAGAGAAATATTAAGGGATGAGATTCTAAAGGACAACACAGATTCCGTTCCTTCGATAGATCTAGTCTTAAAAAATCTGAACAAATTAAGATAGAAGCTTCTGCAAAACTGATCCTTCTATCGAAGATGATATTTTCGAACCTATCATCAATTTCGAAGGCATAAAGTTTCAAAGACATTCGTCTATCGAAGACATTATTTCGAACCTACCATCGATTTCGAACCATTTATCGAAGACGATATTTCGAATGGTTTGATATTTTCGAACCTAACATCGATTTTGATGACACAGTTTCGAAGAGCCTGCTATCGAAGACGATATTTTGAAGGGTTTGATATTTTTGAACCGTCGATTTTGAAGGAACAAGCTTTCGAAGAGTCTTTTATCGAAGACGATATTTGAAGAACCTTACTTTTAAATAAAAGGAAACATCGATTTCGACAGGATAAACTTTCGAAGTAATCCAGTTTCTTCGATAGACCCAATCTTTAAAGACTCAACCATCGAAGATGATCTTCGAAAGCTTGATTTTGACAGAACGGTCAGACTAGTCAATGGTTCAATAGGACAACCACTAGCGTTACCTATAAATACCTCCAGTCCATTGAGGAAGGGGCTGAAAAATTGACTGTTGAAGGGCTAAATTTCTGAAGTTTGGAACTATAGGGGGTTGAAATCCTAAAGTTCTAAACTGCAGGGCGAAGAGAAGCAAGCGAAGGAATAAGCAGATTGGTGAGCCTCTCCTTCTGCTGCTGGGTTCTAAACTCCTCTCTCCAGCAAACTTTAAGATTCATTCTGGCTATAGCTATTATCTAAAAATGAACCAACAAGATTGATTTTGGGATTCTTGAGACACTATAAACCTAACAGAGGTTTCTGTTAACAAAAAAAATGAATTCAAGTCTAAATCTATAAACCTCAGCGGCTAGAGCAACATAATACTTTAAATGATAACGACGATACTACTCTCTGTCTAAAACAACGACAAGTTTGCCCTAATTAATAAGAAATCCCAAGTGGACTACTGCAAAACTCCAGAACTATGGGGTAAATATTATTTAAGAGGGAAAAATGATGATAAAACTCTATTTGAACTCTTTTGATGCCTTTGGGCAGCATGCATGTTAGAACTAGCTCCTTATCTTACCCTAATACTAGCCAAGCTCTTGAGAAACAGTCAAGAGTGGTTCTTGGGTCAGCAACTTCTGGCATCTGGCCTTTACCCTTTTTCGAACAAGGCTGAATATATAAACTTCCTAATAGCTAAGACCGCTAAGGTGCAGACTTGATGCTTTCCTTCGAATCAAGCATTCGAACCTATCCTTCCATAAATATTTATCCAAGGGAGATCAAACTATCTTTTCGAAGAAACCTTTCGAACCAAAGTTTCGAACCTACTACTTCGAACATCGTGCACAATGCTTTGTGGTAGGAGATCATACTCAAAGATCGTGCACGATCCTTTATAACCACTTCAAAAATTATACTCAAACATCGTGCATGACCCTTTGAAGAACATCGTGTATGTTCTTTCAAACATCGTACACAACTTTTCGAACTACTCAAATCTCATGTACAACCTCTCAAATATTGTGCATGACCTTTCGAAGAACTACATCGTGTACATCCTTTCATACATCGTACATGACCCTTCAAACTACTTCATTGTATACGTCATTTCAAATATCATACACGACTCTTTGTTGCTGCACAGATCATACACAATCGTGCAAACTCCCAAACATCATGCACGACTCGTCGAACTACTCAAACCTCGTGTATGGTCAGACATCGTGCATGACCCTTCAAAGAACTACATCGTGTACGTCCTCTCAAGCATCGTACAGGACCATTCGAACTACTCAACCTCATGTACGTCCTCTCAAACATTGTACACGACCTTACGGTCTCCAAAACATTGTGTACATCCTTTCAAACATTGTACATGACCCTTCATGCTGCACAGATCATATACGATTGTGCACTCCCAAACATCGTGCATGACCATTAGAATCTCTCAAACCTCGTGTACGGCTTCTCAAACGTCATGCACGGCCCTTTGAAACGTCATGCACGGCACCTATTTATGCATGTCTTGATTGTATTAGTTGAACCATTCTTCTCCATTGTATTGGCAACATTATGCTTTAAATTCAATCATTTTGTTAAAAAATATTCTAATATGATTTTTTTTTTGATTGATATATTCTAATATGATTTTACAATTACATATTGGTGATAATGCTCATGCTTCTGTTTTGATCTCAGTTTCTGAACATGATTTTACAAGTTAGATTCTTTCAGTTTCTTGTTCTTCAGTGACTTGTTATAAATATGTTTTATATGTTCCTTTCAAACTCTTGCAATTTATTTGTGCTGTCCATTTTCTTGGGCACTCACCCCTATTGCCAACCTGAAATTGCAGCCAGGACAGCAGACTTCCTGCTGAGTTTGAAATCACTGAGTTCTGTCATCCTTGTGATTCTGACAAGGAGAACATTCTCACTGTTCAAGTCATGAGATGGAGCGATGGTTCTTATTTAGAAGATCAGGATCACTGGTGGTTGTCTGGAATTCATCGGAATGTACTTCTCATTGCAAAGCCCAAGGTGTGGGTTTCCCTTCTATTGTATTTGACTAAAAGTTGAAACATGTAGGATTCTTGTACCAGCATTTAATTATTGTACAAGTTTCTACTATTTCTAGAGCTAAAATGGACACATTTCTAATTTTCAACAGCATATCTTTCTTGTCAAATTTTTGAGCAGCTAAACAGAATGTTCTTTGCTATTCTTGAAGCTGTTATTCACCATCTAATAGTGTTTTTTTAATGTGGAACTTATTTTGATTATCTTGCAGGTCTTTATTGTTGACTACCTTTTTAGATCAAGTTTAGTTGAAAACTTTCTTGTGGCTGATATTGAGGTACTTGGTCTTTTCTGTGACAAATTTATGTTTTGGATGACTTATTTACATGAATTATTTAGCTATTTGCGGTCATCTTTATTCTAGTGCTCTGTGCACTCATAAATATATACTCTAGGTGCTTCATGTGGCTGTCTTATTTTATCTGCAGTTTGCTAGCAATTTTGGTGATGCAGAATGCATAAGAGAAAGTGTATGGAAGAGAGAAGAAGAAGAAGAAGAGGAAGTGAGAGACACGAGGAAGAAAAGGGAGATAGAGATAGATTTGAGTGGGAAGTTTCCAAATTCATCTAAAGCTACTTCTTAACAATGCTTTTAGAGCTATTTCAAGAGTTCCAGCCCACCTAGCTAGGTAAAAATAATACAAATAGAACTGAAAACAGTTTCACTCAAGAAAAAAATACTGATTTCTCTAATTTTTGAAATACAAATGGTACCAAATAATCTTCCATGATTAACGAAATCTAGAAAATACCGACTAGTTTCTTCTGTGTTCATTTAGTGAGGTTAACTTTTAATAATATAAACTTAAATAGTGATATTTGGTCTTAAGAATTGTGTAGAATGTGAGAAAAAATAGTGTTTATCATCCGGTGTGTGTAGGATATGGTCCTAGCTAGATAAAATTAATATAATGAAAGAAATTTACCTAGCTAGATAAAGTTAATATAATGAAAGAAATTTACTTAAAAAGAAGAAAAACAATAACAACACAAACTAATTTTTTCTGATTTTCAAAATATTGAAGATACCAACTAATCCCACATGATTATCCAAATCTAGAAGGTACGAAACTTATTTCTCTAACGTGTTTGTTTAGCCGGGTAAACTTTAACTATATTAAACATAAATGATGGTGTTTTGTGTTAAGATTTTTGTAAAATGTGAAAAAAATAGTTTTTATTTTTTGATGTGTGTGGAATATGATAGATTTCATCCTTGGAAGTGATTAGGATGTGAAGGAAAGTGATTTTGTAATTCAAATTTGTGCAAGCTGTGGAATATAGTTAGACTTAAATTTTGAGATTTGTATAGGATATTGCATGCCAGGTTGACTTCAAACTGATTGAAGCTAATGTGTGAAAAGTGAAGGGTATCCATTTGTTTTTTAATATTAAAAACATTACCTGAAATTGATCTAATGGTTAACCGATCAATTTGTTAATTTTTATCGGTTTTTAATCATATATTTGCTATCGATTTTTAATCATATATTTGCTATCTTAAAACATATTATCTAAACGATCTTGTGAATTTTACAAATAATCTAAAAATTTAATATACCATAGAAATATTTTGCATTGACATATTGGAAAAAACATTCATAAGCTAAATATAAATATTATTAATAATATTAATAAAATATTCTATCCATATAAAAAGTCATGCTTAAATTATAAAAATAGTATTACCTATACATCAAATAATAAATATTTAATGTCAAATTTATAACTTAATTAATTTAAGATGTTGTCTTAATTAAAAGTTTAAATTCTAAAACCCAAGCAAAAAAAAGATATTGGTGGATAATTGACTTAGCTTTAATGAACTGTTTGACTTCAATACTTTTTAGAAGGTCACTCTTCTTAGTACTACTCCACCTCATGCACACTATGGAGTTTTCTATGATGAGCCTCATGGTTTTGGCCTAAAGGACACCTTATGTATTTGGGATCTTGTTGTTTTTTATACAGCTTAGGAGCTCCATTCCTTGTCTGATATGAGTCGTTTCACTCCTGTGCTCGACCTAAAAGCCTTCTAGAAGCCAGTCCTTGTCCGGGTGAAATTTTGTGTAATGGCAATATGATTTTTGAGGTCTTATATATGAAGTTAGACGCTAAAGAAGGAGAAAGATAAATATATAAGATGACCAATGTAAGAGAAAAAAATTAAAGACTTAACTCAAGTAAACTGCATTAAGGATGAAGATCAAAAATAAATGGATGAGTTATTTTTAACAATTTTTTAATGAAGATTGTGAAAATAAAATTGATCTTGCTGAACTCAGAACCTTAAAAGAAAGTTAAAATTATTCTTACATCTAATGTATCAGTAAAACTAAAGTCTAAAAAGCTTTAAAGAAGATGAAATATAAAAAATAGTAGGACCGAATGACATTGTAATAAATATTTGAAAGTGCTTGGGAGATGAAATAATTTTTTGGCTTGTTAGATTATTTAATTTGATTTTAAATAGTAAAAGGATAACAAATAAATGAAGAAAGAGTATGTTGGTATCTATTTACAAAAATAAAGGCGATTTATAGAATTGTGCCAATTATAGAAAAAATAAATTAATGAGGCATAGTTTAAAACTGTAGGAGAGGGTGATCGAGCATAAGTTGCGCCGTGATACTAAGGTATCAGAGAATCAGTTTGGTTTTATGCCAGGTAGGTCTACTATGAAAGTAATTCATTTATTGAAAAGATTAATGAAAAAATTTAAGAAGAGAAAAACTTATATTTAGGCTTTGTTTGGCATTGCTGTGTTGTATAAAAAGTGCTGTACTATATAGCTATATTAAAAAGTGTTATTGAATAAAGCTGTTTTATATGTTTGGCAAACTATTGTTAAAAGCTGCCATCAAAAGCAGAACTGTTTGGTTAAACTATTATGCTATCTAAAATATTTTTATTTTTAACTAAATTAGACATTTAATTTAAGTACTTTTATTACTTATATTCTATAAATGTATAATAATTAACCCATTCTATTAAATAATTAAATTTATGTGCCATTAATTTTACAATAGATATATATTATATTATTTTTATAGTTTATATGCATATTAGTTGTAAATTTTTTAAATAAATAAAATTTATTTTATATATTTTAATTATATCTGCTATTAGTTAAATTTTGTTGTATTATTTCTCTTTAAAAAAAATTAAATTAACTATATAGTATATGTCAAAAATATGAAAAATCGTGTACATCAATAATATTCACCAAGCTTTGCTTTAGGCCGGTTTTGGGTTTTATAGTTTGAAATTTAGGAGTTAAAATAATGATTAGGGCATTTCTGTCCATAAATAATTAGAGTAAAAACATTGTTTCAAAAAGCTATTTTTTCAGCTTTTCTTTACAATATTTTTTTAGCTTTTTAAAAGTTGAAAACGGTTTAAAAGCTATTTTAACAAACACAATTTTTAACTTTTAGCTATTTGGAAAAACACTTTTTTATACAAAAAAGCTTTACCAAATGCAGCCTTAGTTTTTATTGATTTAAAAAAAACTTATGATAAATTATCAAGGGAAGTACTTTTTGAGAGTCTTAAAAAAATTGAGATTTGCACTGTTTATATTCAAGTTATTAAAGACATGTATAAAAGAGCTGTTACTTGTGTTCGAACAAAAGAGTATTTAACTAGAGATATAAAGGAGCTGTTACCTATGTTCGGACAAAAAACTATTTGACTAGAGATTTTTCTATTATAGTTGGATTACATCAAAGTTCAGCTTTAAGTTCGTATCTATAGCTTTAAGTTCGTATCTATTTGCTTTGCCTATGGAAGTTCTGATTGTACATATATCTAAAATGAGGTGCCTTGGTGCATGCTCGTTGTAGATTATTATATTGTCCTTATTAATAAAATTAAAAAGGGAGCCAAAGTAAAACTCGAGCTTTGGAAAAATTTGAATTTATGGAGTGCAGATTTAGTAAAAAAAAGGACTTATATTGGTGATGTGACAATTGATGATCAAATTTTTAAAAAGAATGAGCACTTTAGATACTTTGGATTAATCTTACAAAATGATGGTGAAATAGAAAATGATATTATTAACAGGATTCAAGCGGGGTCGGTAAATTGGAGAAATGCTTTTGGTGTGTTATGCGATAGAAAAATTTCATCCAAACTTAAGAGTGAATTTTATAAAATTATAGTAAGACCAGCGATGATATATGTTGCTGAATGCTGGCTTATAAAGAAAAAATATATAATAAAATAAGTGTTGCAGAAAAGAAGATAAGGTGGATGTGTAGGTATATACGAAAGGATAGAACAAGAAATAAATATATTCGCGAGAATGTTGGGGTTACACTAATTGAGGATAAACTTAAAGAAAGTCAATTTAGATGGTTTGGATATGTAAATCGTAGGCCAATTGAAGCTTCAATTAGGATTTTGCCTATGTACAAAAAGGAAGGAGACCAAAGAAGACATGGTAAGAAACTATAAGGAGTGATATTACTCACTTAGGCCTAGATAATGATTTATTAATTGATGGAGCGCAATGAAAATAAAGGATTCATGTTATCGTCTCTACCTTGTGGGATTAAGGCTTGTTATTGTTGTCGTAATATGAGTGTTAGCTCAGGTTGTGAAAATTACGGAGTGATAAATTAGATTAACTAAGTAGTGTTTAGCAAATGTAAGGAAATTTCGTCTAGGTCCAATATGAATTTCATATAAGTCGTAAATAACTTAAGTGAAATATAGTAATGTGTTGGGGACTTGGATACAACTTTCCTAAAACTTAAAGTTTAATAAGTGAAATTAATTAGTTTATAAATATAATGTTGCTCGATGAGAATCTAAGAAAGTAGTAGGCAATGCAAAAAATATGGCTCTTGAAGATTTATATAAGAAGCTAGACACTAAAGAAGGAGAAAGACAATTATATAGGATTGCCAAGGTAAGAAATAGAAAAATTAAAGTTTTAATTGAAGTAAAATATATTAAAGATGAAGATCAAAGAGTACTTTTTATGGAAGAAGATATCAAAGATAGATAGATGAGTTACTTTCAACAGCTTTTCAATGAAGATTGTGAAAATTCAATTGAGCTTACAGAATTCAGCACCCTAAAAGAAAGTAAAAATTACTTTTACATCCGACGTATTAGTAAAGCTGAAGTCTGGAAAGCTTTAAAGAACATGAAGCATAAAAAAGCAGTAGGATCAGATAATATCTCAATTGATGTTTGGCAGTGCTTAGAAGATGAAGGAGCTTCCTGGCTCACTAGATTGTTTAATATGATTTTAAAAACTAAAAAAATACCAAATGAATAGAGAAATAGTATATTAGTACCTATTTATAAGAATAAAGACGATGTACAAAATTGTGCCAATTATAGAGGAATTAAATTAATGAGTCATACTTTAAAATTTTGGGAGAGGGTGATCGAACAAAGGTTACGCCATAATACTAAGGTATCAGAGAATCAGTTATGCCAGGTAGATCTACTATAGAAGCCATTCATTTATTAAGAAGTTTAATGGAGAAATTTAAGGAGAGAAAGGAAAACCTACATTTGATTTTTATTGATTTGGAGAACTGGGATCCCACTAGCCTTTTAGGCTCGCGAAACTCCTTTTCTTCCTGGGATCCCCCACCTCCCAATTGGCTAAAAATTAATTTTGATGGTGCAGTTCGTCTTAATGGGGAAGCAGCTGCCGGTGCCATCTTACGATATTGTCAAGGTCAATTTATACAAGCTTTTGGTTTATCAACCTATGCTGTTGATGTTGCTGAGTTATATGGAGCGTATCTAGCAATTCAGTTAACTAAACCGTGGATAGGCAAGCTTCACGGTCTTTGGTTGGAAGGCGATTCAGAGACTATTATTACTTTACTCAACACAGCTTTAAGGCACAAAGATGTGCAGGGATCAAGCTCTACTTCTGCTATTATTGCTCTCTTATTATCTTTTCTTTCTGTTCGTATATCTCATGTATATAGACAGGCTAATCAAGCCGCTCATTATATCACTTCTGCTTCCTTTACACACGATGTTTTTTAGGATAGGGATATGTTCCTGCCTTTTGACTTTTCTGCAATCCTTTTACAGGATTGTTTCTTTTGTACTTGATGTTTTATATTAATGAATTTTATAGGCTACGACCAACTTTTAAGAAAACGCTTATGATAAAATCTCAAGAGAAGTACTTTGGAGAGTTTTAGAAAAGAAAAAAAATTGCACTGCTTATATTATGGTTATTAAAGATATGTATGAAGGAGCTGTTACCTGTGTTCGGACACAAGGAGGTTTGACTAAGAATTTTCCTATTACAGTGTGATTACACCAAGGCTCGGCTTTAAGTTCGTATCTTTTTGCTTTGATTATGGAAGTCATGATTGGACATATCCAAGATGAAGTGCCTTGGTGTATGCTCTTCGCAGATGATATTGTCCTTATTGAGAAAATTAAAGAGGGAGCTAAAGCGAAACTAGAGCTTTGAAGGAATGCTATAGAATTTAAAGGTTTTCATCTTAGTAGATGAAAAATTGAATATATGGAGTGTACATTTAGTCAATAAAGAAATACTTATATTGGAGATGTGACAATTGTTGATCAAATTATCAAGATGAGTGAGCGCTTTAGATACCTTGGATCAATTATACAAAATGATGGCGAAATAGATAATGACATTATTAGCAGGATTCAAGCAGGATGGGTAAAATGGAGAAATGCTTCTGGTGTGTTATGCGATAGAAAAATCCCATCCAGAATCAAGGGTAAATTTTATAAAACTGTAGTAAGACCAGCGACGATATATGGTGTTGAATGCTGGCCTGCAAAGAGGAAACATACAAATAAAATAAATGTTACAGAAATGAGGATGTTAAGGTGGATGTGTGGATATACACGAAAGGATAGAATGAGAAATAAGTATATCCGAAAGAAAGTTGGTGTTGCACAAATTGAGGATAAACTTAGAAAAAGTCGGCTTAGATGGTTTGGACATCTAAATCGTAGGCCGATTGAAGCTCCTGTTAGAAAAATTGAGTTATTGGATTTGCCCATGTACAAAGAGGATGAGGGAGACCAAAGAAGACATGACAAGAAACTATAAGGAGTGATCTTAGTTACTTAAACTTAAATAAGAATTTGGTAACTGATAGAGCGCAATGGAAACAAAGGATTCATGTAGCCGACCCCACCTAGTGGGATTAAGGCTTGGTGGTTGTTGTTGTTGTTATAGAAAGATTAGTTAACCTAATTAACTTGAATTATCCTAAGTCTAAGCTAGGCAGGTCTTAAAGGATAGGGAATGACATCTAGCTTAAGCTTGCTAGGCATCATGAAATAGTGGAACGAAGCCGGGTGGCAAAGCAATGATGTTGAGGTGGCATGAAAAGGGATTAAAAGCAATAACAATTATTCTTATCACCTTTCTTATCCAACCGGCCATCACTAATGGGCAAGAATTGTTGGAGAAGCCTTCAATTAAGTTTCTCTCCATCTTCGACCTGTGAATAAGCTTCATCTTGGTGTTTAACAAGGAGAAGAATTGGAAGAGGAGAATCAAGAGTGTTCAATGTAGTGCTTCACCAAGAAGAGAACTTAGCTCTAATCATGGTATAAACAAGGTAGGTGACCCTTTCGAAGTTGTGAAACTTTATAAGAGTGGCCTTAATATGCTGAAATTTGGACTGAATTTTCTGTTATCTTTTGCTATTGTTTTGGCCTATCATAGGAGCTTCAAATTGTATGATAGTTGGTAGGCAGGTTCTTCATGGGGTGTATAATATATTGTGTTTACACCCTCCACTAGTTTTGAACAAAAAGCTAAGTTTTGATCCTTCTATTAAAACTTGCCAGAGAATCGTGCAATTCTGACAGATTTTAGTTTGAGGGTTAATAAGTTGGGTAAATGAATTCCATTTAAGCTCAAATTTGGTATAAATGATAGTTGACTTGTTTATCTACAAGTTTTAAGCTTTTTATAATTCTGTCATTTAGGTGATGTGTCATTGCTCTGAGTTAGTATTACTTGCAGTCCCGAAAGGAATAAATGACAACCTGCCAATTTAGTAAGTTTATAGTATTCAAAAGAACTTGAAAAATTATGAAACATTCTAGATTGAAAGTTTATTGCATGTTTTACAAGTTTTATGTTTATAGTTTAATTTAATTCTGCCATTTATGATGTGTTCTAATAACTCAAAGTTATTGCTACATTTTGTCCTTAGAATAGCTAATTGATTTTTTATTCATGCTGGAAATTAAGCCATACGTGAGTGTATATCTATGCTTATTTGGGAATTAAGAACTGCATGAAGGGAAATGTACTAGTTAAAATAGACTTGCGATTGGAGAAAGACCAAGGTAAATTGAGTAATGAATTTATTGGGTACAACAAAATAATTTACTTCCTTGCATTTAGTTTTGTTTATTTTATTTACGATTAACTAAAGTTGCATTCATAACATGCTCGCAATATCTTAACGGTTGCAATTGTCTAAAATGCTAGCGTTATTAAGTTTAAAGGGAGAAAGTAAGATCATGTGAAGTGCCTTCCTATTACATGCAGGATACTTGTAAACTTTAAGTAGTGTATGGCATTTATGAACTATTTGTTTATTTCTTGATACTTGAAATAAATGTCATGTGCATGATAAGCATGATATTTAAGATGCTATATCACATTTGGTGTTCTTAATGCCATAACTAACGAATCAAGATGTATGTAAAGTTGTTTTTATTCATATTCTGCCTATGGTATAGATTGTATATGCTGTAATTGAAGATTGAGTTTAAATGACTTGAAAGCGAAAAGTAAATGAGGAGCTTATTGATGTAATCATGCAAGCTAGAAAGGATATTTATTTGCATACATGATTTGAAAGTAATAATGATTATTAAAAGAAATTGTTTCTCAGAAACAATCACACATGCCTAACTCGAGCTTGATTTGACTAATGTTTGGCTCGTTGATGTCCAATGCTCTTTTGAGTCGGTGGAGGTGGCGACCTCCACAAAAGTAAAGGTGGCTAATGAGAGCCATCGAGTGAATAATCCTTGTGATTTTGATCAATTGATGCTATTGCTTCTGGTAGTGTAATTAGAAGTGGATTACTATATTTTCTAAAAAAAAAGGAGTGGATTACTCACGAGGAGGTGACGATCTCTGAGATAAATGAGGCATTTGAGGGGATTGGTTGAGAAACTTAGGCCCAAAGTAAGAAATAAATTGATTCATTGAAAACTCATATAAAGGAGATTACTATTTTAATTTAGGTATGATGCATGATCTTCATTTAAGTATATAATTATTGATGTTTTCTTAGTCTTGTTTATGCCTGTATACTTGTCTTTGCAATATGAATTTCTTTTGCTTCTTATTGTACACATTGCATATTTGTCTTGTAATTAAAGTTATTCTATTTCTGGGATATTGTTTTGTTTATTGAGTCGGTACTGTCGGACTCCTGCCATTCTTATGGTAGATATTGCACTAGATGATTCACAGGATATGGTGAGAGGCAGTAGAAGATGCGATTAATTATTAAGATTCTCTGTTTAAAATTCTATAGTATTATATATTTGACATTTAGTTGTATAAGTGGGGCTATGTAATAACTTGGATTATATTATGCAATATTTGTATGATTTAAAATTAAATGTGTTAGATTTTTTTTTTTTAATTCTTAAAATGTGAGATTTAATTTTATTGTATTTTAAATTCATGTGTTTCTAGTGATTTAAGTAATTTGAAATCTGGGTAATTTAACAAGGTTAAAATTAAACTTGAATGGAGATATTTTTTTATTAAAAGTTGTGAATGATGTGAAATAAAGTTAGTTATTATGTTGGAATATTTGAGAGATGTGATATAAAGTTAGTTATTATATTGGGATATGTGAAGGATGTGATATAAATTATTATTTTAGTAATATTTGTAGGATGTAAAATAAAGTTAATTTTTAATATTAAATTTTATGTATGATGTGATATGTCTGATTAAAATTAAATCAGGTTAATTTCCAACAGCCAAACAAACGGGGCCTTGGGGTCTGTTTGTAAGGTTAAATTTAATCTTGGATAGAGATATTTTTTTATTGAAAGTTGTTAATGATGTGAAATAAAATTAGTTATTATGTTGGGCTATGTGAGGAATGTGATATAAAGTTAATTATTATATTGGGATATGTGAGGGATGTGATATAAGTTAGTTATTATTTTAGTAATGTGTGTAGGATGTAAAATAAAGTTAATTTTTAATATTAAATTTTATGTGTGATGTGATATGCCAGGTTAAAATTAAACCAGGTTAATTTTTAACTTCAAAACAAACAGGGCCAGAGGATTGTTATTTGAGAAATTTACACTTTATGATTAAGTAAATATGAAATTGACATCTTGGTTGCTCATGACTCGAATAGTAGAGTGTGAGACCGACTATTAGTAGCCGGGTCGTCACAAAGTTGTATCAAAAACACCTTATTACTTCGCTCCATCGGGCCCACCCTACTCCCGATGATGGTAGAGGTGTGATGGAAAATAACAAGAAGCTCGATCTGATAAAATAAAAAATCGCAGTTGCATAGATAGTTAAGTCAAATAAAGCGAATCAATACAACATATTGAGAAAAACACAAATTTTATTAGGATAAAAACTCGAATCAACAGTTACATCAGAAAAAAATAAATACCATATGACATGAGCCACATAAAAGTTTGGAGTCTTATTTTAACATCATTTCGCAGTTTTGATATCATTAAATTCAAAAGATCATTCGAATATGACCAAAGTAGAAAACACTGCTAGGGCTTGTCAATTTCCTTACGCTTGTCTCATTCCAATGAAGTACCTGCCAAAAAGGCATTAGTCCACTGACTTCATGATTAAGTAGACAAATACCCACACTAAATAAAACTCATACAAGCATGCTTGCCATCTCACATAATAACATGATATTATCCACATGTAATTTGTAAGGATAATATGTCTAGTATTGAAACGATTATCACTAGAAAATCAAATTTACATATTACTTTATTTTTTAATTAATCACTTTTACCAACATAGAATATTGTCGTACCAACATAGAGCCTTGCCAAAGTGAGTTGTACTCATCCATCATGTGCTCTTCATTAGACTTAGGCATGAATTTTTCTTGCAGATTAGTTTTCATTTCAAGCCACGTATTCAATGGCTCTATACCTCTACATGTATGTCTATGGGTAAAACCATTCCAAAAAAGCATTAGCAGTGCTAGTGAGTTTCATTGTAGCAAAGTAGACAATGTTCTTTTGACATACTATGTTATTCGATGAATCTCTCCTTTGCAATCTAAGAAAGCATTAGGATAAGATCTCTCATCAAAACATGAGATATTGACCTTAACTCTCTTAACATCATCTTCATCGTGCTTATATAGCTGTCAATAGTTTGATAAAAAAAACAAAAAATCAAAGATTCGAACCAAAACCAAAAAGTTCGAACCGAAAAAGTCTTCTAACCAAACCAAGAGTTTCGGGTTTAATTTTTTATTTTGGGTAATTTTTTACTTTTGGTTTTGATTTTGGTTTTTTAACCTTAAGACTGATGGTTAATCGAATCGAGCCTTTTAATATAAATTATTTAATTTAATGAGATAAATACCACTAATATAATTGTTATTAGTTATCAATTAGAGCTTAAGTGTGTTATTGTAAATTAAGACTATGATTTAAATTTTGACGAAGTTTTTCATTATTAAAATATATATATATATATATATATATATATATATAACTATGATAATTTTTTTATAATTGAAATTTATCTAATTAATTAAATATTATTTAGATTTCAAATTTTTTAAAAACTTTGATGTAAGTATTCAACATTAAACACATGATAAAACTATAATTCTAAGTCCATTTTTATCAAAAATAAGATGTAGGTTAAAAATTGAAAATCTTAGTTAATCAAATCGTATTTTCAGTTAACTGATAATTCAGTTAACAGGCTTACTGTATTTGGTTTCAATTTTTAACTTGAAAAAACCGTCGGTTTCGATTTTGAGTTCAGGTTCTGCTCTATGGATCGGTTAACTGTCTATGATAACCTCTAGCCACTAACAATCATATTGCGGATTATCGTAGTATTTATACCCTCGATCTAGTGGTGTAGCAGTTATAGGTGCTCTTCGATCTCTTCATGGGCAGTCTCTCTTGTTATTAAAGTTGTTTCTCGGTCACTCCCTGTGGTTGCCTTTACGACCTTGACATTGCTAGTGGGCCGAGCTGTTCCTCATACTTGTTAGGTTTGGGAGGATGTACTCTAACCAAAATATTTTTCTCGAGGGAATTTAGTTTTACATTTACTATGGTCCCATTCGTTGGTTCACGTCCACGATATATGTGTTCACAAAGCTCTTCTAATTTGTGTTCAGCATGTTCTATTTATATCAACAGCTCATTTATCAGTTAAAGCTTGCTGGGCATCTGTCCTGCAACCTTTATAGAGCCCAAGTATATGTAGCCATGGTTCAAACCGTGGCTCTGATGCCAAACCTGATGGGATATTGGTAGGAAAAATAGGTTGAATGCGATTTGATTTAATTTAAATGTATCTTGAAGATTTTATTAAGAAAAGTATTGCGGAAGCTTTTTATTTAAATCGATTTAAATTCTAATTTAAATCTAATTCAAATAAAGAAAATAATTTTAAACTTTAAATAAAACTAGTCAAATTTTAAAATAGTGAAATAGATTTTTGTTTTAATTTAAAAAATCAGATTTTTTTTTGTTACTTGTATTTTTAGATTATAAATCAAATTAAAATGCGTAAATGATGAAATGCGAGGTTAAAGTTCATACATGGCAATCATTAATAATATAATTGTTTATAATTCTTAAAAAATTAAACATAGAACAATCTTAGGAATATATTTTAAGATATGAAAACAATTCAAAACAACCTCTTTTTTTATAAATTGAATTATTAAAAAATAAATAAATTGAATTAATAAAAGGAGATCGTTTTTTTATTTTAATGTATATCCTAAAAAGCATATCTTGTATGTTTAGGCTTGTCATAATGAAGATAAATTATATTAATTCCATTTTTTTTAGATACGGAATACATTGAATCTGTTCAGTATATATGCAATGTTAATTTTATTTATTTATTATTTAGGAAACTGTTTTATCTACTGAATCTGTTCTAACAGATTCCAGCCATGTTATGACAGGTACTTCATCTGATGCACATAATGAAGAAAAGGGGATAGAAAAGAAGGTAGAGGGGAAAGAAAAGAAGGAGAGGTTGAATAGTATTTGTAGTTTTGATAAATAGTTTGAAGTGGTTTAGTTTTGTATGTTGTAGAATTTTGTAAAATATAAAATATAATATATAGAAAGTGATTCTCTATTTGATTTATGGTAAAAAAAATGGCATATAGATGTATTTTTAATAATTTTTATTTTATTGTTCATCTGCGTCACTCCTGATGAATTCCAACCTACCCTAGATTGATTCCACTACTTGTGATTGGGTGATCGGGGATGTGACATGAATTTCCTGTGACACTCATGGCCGAAGAGAGCGGGGAGTGATCGCCAGGTGATGTCGTAAAAGAAATTAATCACTTAGGTAAAGTGCGGCTCATGACAGACTTTTAGGCCAATAAATCGTGGTAAAAGGAGCACAAAAATGAATTGTCCCACATCGAAAAGAGGGGGAGATCCTGACTTGTATAAGTAAATAACGTGATCTCAAATGGTAGATGCGCCTTTTTGGGTAAAATTGTGACGCTAATGATGAAAAACTCTGTAGTTAAGCCTTGGGCTGGAGTAGTACTGGGATGAGTGACCTCCTTTGAAGTATTCAAATCACGTAGTTTCCTAAAACCAAAGTGGGCAATGCCTTTACATTGAGATCACGAGATGTTATATAAGGTGTTGGGGGTTTCTTGTTTTTCAACTCTTTTGTGACAAATTGGATCATTATAATATATATACTCCAGATTAAGGAGTGTCAAAAATTATTTTAGAAATCTTTGGATTCTCTATGTTATTTTGCTATGATTCTTTATCCTTGTTATGGCCTCCCATATATATATGTAAAGGAAAATTGTATTGTATTTATTTTAATTTTAATATAAATGCGAGTGTCTTTGATGCGAGATCGCTACGACTAGGGTTTTGAAGATGAAAGAAAGAGGAAGAATAAAATTAGAGGTTTAAGGATCTTTACTCGAGGCCTTAGCTCTTTCTTTTCGGAATTTAAAACTGATCTAATTCTATGAATCACGATTTAAATTCCATGAAACAAAAGATCAAATTAATTTTATTCATAAGACATTCAAAATATGGACTAAATCCAGACCTATAAATAAAAAATTTCCTAGCGCTACACTCTAATTTGGCGAAGTGAGATTAGTCTCGCTTCAAATTAGAGTTGTGGCATTAAGAATGTTTTCTATTTTTAGGTCTGGATTTTGTACATATTTTGAATCTCTTATGAATAAAATCAAATTCCTCAATTTTAGCTAAATCTACCTATTAAATTACTCGCAAATTCTAAGTAATGAATTAATTAAACAAATTCAATTAGTCATAACTAAACTAACTCAACACAATTGATAGACTCAACTGACTAAATGTGACTCGGTTAAACCAATTAAGTAGTGTTGAATCAACTTTGGTGCATCTCTGATAAACCCGATCATATTGGGCTCCATAAATGTCCACATCAATCCTATCCCTGTTGGATTTATGAAATGGAATTATTGAAACGTTCCTCAACAGATTTGTGTAACTTTTGCACTGCTTATCATTCTTTGTTTCCATATTTATTCAATGTAGCTCTGATTATTAAGTTATGGTCTTATAAAATTAAAGCTGTATTCTTCTACTTGATCACATGTGGGAGTTTGATTGCTATTGATTTTAAAAATGCTGTTTCAGGTTGAAGTGAAACTTGATGGCTTGGAGAAACATCCTGAAGAGACTGATCTTTCAAATTTCACCATAGAAGCACGATTGTATGAAAATGCAGTTTGGCATGATTCTTTGTGTAATGAAGGCTTATTTAATCTGGGCTGTTATAAAGGGATTGAAATGGTACAAAAAACACCCCTCATTGATATTAATGGTTTTCACAGCTACAGACTTGAAGGGAAATTGAATGAGCCAAAACTATGGTCTAGTGAACATGTGAGGAAATTTTTTTTTCTTCATGCTGCTTAGAAGTTTATGTATTTCTGTTTTTGTTCCTTATGAATTTCTATCATCGCCTTTGTACTGCTCATTTTGAAGAGATGTAATGTTTGCAAGATGCAAGTCCAATGGCTCCGTTGAGGGCAATCTACGTGCAAACAGTGTTGAAGTATCTTCACTCCAACCCCCCAGGATTGCAAAAAATATATGAATACCTTTTAATTCTACTTTTTTTTTGTGTACTTCCATTTAGCATTGGCCATTCCCAATGCAATTTCTAAACTGCCAGCAAGATGGCTGTTTCTTTGCATTGATAGTTACTTCATAATTTGGACTTGTAGTTATGAATTACTTTTCTCATGGTGACTTAAGCTCGTACTGCGCATTCATGCTACTGAACATGACATTTACTAATATGATCGGAAATATAATTGAAAATAAATGAATAGCTACGTACAATGACTGCCACCTCTCTACCCTCTCAAAGTAGGGAAAATTGCCTTTTATCTGAAATATAATTGTGGAGCATGATTTCCAAGTAGTCTAATCATTACGTCATTTTATAGTTTTTTTGATGTTGGTGGGATGTACTAAGTCGTCGCATTGTCTTAGACTAGTGGGTAAAGACATTATTACGATAGCAAAATTTGTTTTTTCTCTTCTAATGGAGAAGCCACCATACCCGAAGGTTTTTACATGAACTAAAGCTTCATGATCATGAATTGTGTAATTATATACTAAATGTCATACTTTGTAACTTAGCTTAATGGAGAGGTGATATTTTACTATGGGAGAATTTTTCTACATGATTTCTCCGAGGCATCTGCTTGGTGATCCTAAATTGTCTATTTAATGTTTTGGGCAGCCAAACTTGTATACTCTTATATTGATTCTTAAAGACTCCTCCGGGAAGCTACTTGATTGTGAATCATGCCAAGTAGGCATTCGGCAAATATCCCGAGCTCCAAAGAAGATGCTTGTTAATGGTCTTCCTGTGGTAATAAGAGGCATCAATAGACATGAACATCACCCACGTACAGGAAAGACAAACTTGGAGGCATGCATGATCAAGGTTCTATGTAGTCCTTTTTGATTGTAGTCATGTAGATGCATGATAAGGAATTGATTACAGATCAATGGTTTTGATTTTTTTGTTCTCGTGTTTATAGGATTTAGTTTTGATGAAGCAACACAATATTAATGCTGTAAGAAATAGCCACTATCCTCAGCATCCAAGATGGTATGAACTATGTGATCTCTTTGGAGTCTACGTGATAGATGAGGCCAATATCGAAACACATGGATTCAATGATTCTAGTCATTTCCAGCATCCTACTTCAGAGCCAATATGGGCTGGTTCTATGTTGGATCGAGTTGTTGGCATGGTGGAGAGGGACAAAAACCATGCATGTATAATTGCATGGTCTCTGGGAAATGAATCCTCGTATGGGCCTAATCACTCTGCTCTTGCTGGTATTGTACTCATCTTTTAAAGTGTGCATATGCTTATTTTCAACTATCTAATACTGGAGGATTCACTTAGGCTGGGTTCGTGGGAAGGATCCCTCAAGATTTGTGCACTATGAAGGTGGTGGATCAAGAACTTCATCAACTGATATTGTTTGCCCCATGTACATGCGTGTACGGGACATGGTGAAAATTGCTGGTGATCCAAATGAAAGCAGACCTTTGATTCTTTGCGAGTGAGTTGATGCTCTAACTAGCTCATTTTCTCCTCCATACTTTTTAGGCCTTTTTGTTTATTGTGATAGCTTTGACATTCATTTTAATAGCTTTTCTTGAAAATAATATAGGTATTCACATGCTATGGGGAACAGTAATGGAAATATTCATGAGTACTGGGAAGCTATTGATAGCATTGCTGGTCTTCAAGGGGGTTTCATTTGGGACTGGGTTGATCAGGTATTTATCAAATCTTTGTTTGTATGTTTATTTCAAGTTTTCATTTGTGTACTGGTCCATATTATAGTAGTCATGATGTGGTCTGTTGGTCGGATGTCCCATTTGGAAAAGGAAAAGTGTTAATTAATCCACTTTGAAAATCTGGAAAACTTATTTCTTGTTCATCATTATATTTTTGAATTTGTATATCGTTGTTTTAGTTATGTTTCTTCAGCTTTCAGCTTTACATTTTTAAACCATGACAGTTCATTTTCTATAATCTTTTTTAGTTGGTTTGACTCTCATGCTCTCCTTATTAATTGTTTGGCACTCCATCAGTAACATCTCAGTCACATATCATCTCAACATTTCATGTAAATTATTTTTAGAATACTTAATCATCTGATTGGAGTAACTCCTTAGTCCATACCCTCGTTAATCCTTGACAGTATTATTTTGTTCATTAAATTACTGAAATGTGTATCTGGTTATGCAAAAAGAAAAACGGGAAATTGCTCTCATTGGCAGCAGCCATGCTCGTTTCACTAATTAGCTTTGAAAATTATTAGTTAGCCTCATGGTTAAGAATATATGTAATGCCAGACCTTTATTTTTAAGACCAATTTTTTCTTTATTACAAATTTTGTTTGACTATTGTATCTTACAGGGCTTGCTAAAGGATGGAAAGGACGGAAACAAGCATTGGGCTTATGGAGGCGATTTTGGAGATGTGCCAAATGATTTGAACTTCTGTTTGAATGGACTTTTATGGCCTGATAGAACACCTCATCCAGCTTTGCATGGTACATCAAATCTAAACTGAATCCCAGTATTCTTCTATTATCCAATTCTTCATTTCATATGATTTCACATGCTTGACATGCATGTACTGATTTTGTTTTCCAGAAGTGAAGTATGTGTATCAGCCCATAAAAGTTTCTTTATCTAATAACAGAATTAAGGTATCACATGCACTTCAAAAATGTGTTAGTTTTGTGAAAGAAATTGTACTAATTTGCTGCATGTATTTCTTCTAGATAGTTAACGCACAATTTTTTGAAGCAACAGAAGAATTAGAGTTTGGTTGGAGTCTACAAGGGGATGGTTGCGGCCTTGGATCTGGGATACTTAGCTTCCCCATAATATCACCACAAAATAGTTATGAAATTGAATTAGAATCATGTCCATGGCATTCTCTTTTGAACTCACATTTAGCAGCAGAAATCTTTTTAACAATAACTATAAAACTTATACATTCTACACGATGGGCGAAGGAAGGACATATTCTTGCTTCTTGTCAACTCAATCTGCCTTCTCGAAGGAATCTTCGTCCCCATGTATGCTCCTCTCATAATTATTTCTTAAGTTGACATAATCATATGTTTTTTGGGTGATGAACTGGCATCTTTCTTAGGTAATTAGCTTCAATGAAAATGCCAAGTTACAGTCAGAATGTGAGGGAGATATCATACGGATCAGTAAGGAGAATATTTGGTGCATCAAATTTAATACTCACACAGGAACAATAGATAGCTGGGAGGTAAAATTTTGTTGATAGTAATTATTTGGATTCACTCATTGTTTCCTGAATATGATACTATTCTACATTTTTGTGTCTTACACTCTATTATTATCCCATAAAAAAAACACCAACTTTAATCGTAGTTACTATACTTATTTAGATAAATTTATTTTACTGTGATTGTAGTCCACATCATTTATAACCTAAAACTGTTATTTTACAGGCTAGTCTGAAGAACACCTGTCAAATGATTTATTTACCTGACCATTATTGAGCCGAGCTGAGTATTGTGTGATTCAAGTTCATTTATTTGCATTTTTTTTGAGCTAGAGCTCGAGCTGATCATGAACCATAAAATTAAAATTTTCATAAATAAGTCTCATATATAGATTATTTCCTAAAATGTTTTCAATAAAATTAGCCATTAAAATTTGTCATTCTTATGAATGTAGCAAGACGCAGGCACATTAGCTGAACAATATCTTATATGAAAATTATTTACTATGCACCATTAGTTTAATCACTTATTTTAATTTCATTGTTTTTTTGACAGCTGATTTCATTTTATTGTATTTTACCATGTCACCTAATTATATGCATATATTAGTACATATTATGTTGAGACTCATAAGTGAGCCTTCTCACGAACAAAACTAATGAATGTCTTGCACATGTTAATGCTTGTTCATTTACTAGTCGAGTGCTTAAAATGGTGTTCAAGCTTGTTTGCTAAGCTCGTCAAATGATCATAAACGAATTCTTATCAAGCCGTACCACGAGTGACTTGTCAAACTTTGGTCACTTACAGCTCTAGGCCCTTACCGCATCCCTATTCTTCAAGATTGAATGAAATTTTGTTCTGTGTTTGTTCAGTATAACTGAGACGATTTCAATAATTGCCAATAAGGAATGCAGTAAGAAAAGTCCCGGAAAGTCTCAATTTAAGTGTGACATTGGAAGTGAATACAGTAAGGAAAACTAGCAAATAAGATCTACTCGTACTGTAAGAAGTGAATATAAGCAAATAAGGTCTAACGCCATGGACAGCGGAGCATCCATTGTTCAGATCAAATCAGGATAAGATAACTCAAATTACCAAATAACTTTTCTCTGCCTCTGCCTGTCATTTTCATTTTTTTGGTATGCTAAATCGCTTGCATACATTTCAATATGAGTTATATTGTTTCACTTAACCCATGTTTCTAAACTCTGCAATGGCGACTTTTAGATTGAGGGGTTCTCGCTGATAGAGAAAGGTGTAATGCCTTGCTTCTGGAGAGCCCCTACAGATAATGACAAAGGAGGGGGCTCTGAGAGCTACGTTGCAAAATGGAGGGCTGCACTGCTCAATGATATGCTATTTCAAGTAAACCACTGCTCTATCGTGAAACAAGCAGATGATGTTCTTCATGTAACAGCTAGCTTCTATGGTGTTCCAAGCACCAATCGGGGTACTATCCTCTTCAGGATTGATGCGAATTATTGGATTCATGCATCTGGTGATCTGATTATTGACTACACAGTAATTCCTAGTGATGATCTTCCTCCCTTGCCACGTGTTGGTATTGAGTTCCATCTCGACAAATCATTTGATCGTGTTAAATGGTACGGTAAAGGGCCGTTTGAATGTTATCCAGATAGGAAAGAAGCTGCCCATGTTGGTTTATATGAAGCTAATGTGGCCGACTTGCATGTTCCTTACATAGTTCCAGGGGAATGCTCAGGTCGAGCTGATATCAGATGGGTAGCTTTCCAGAATACTGATAGATTTGGGCTCTTTGCTTCTGCTTATGGTACCTCACCACCTATGCAGATGAGTGCGAGTTTCTATGGTACCGTAGAACTTGACAGGGCAAGTCACAATGAAGATTTGGTCAGAGGAAATGATATTGAGGTAATTTCAATGACGATTCTTGTCATTTCTTTCTTTACTTAGTTTGTAGTTCTTGAGAACTAGTTAACATTGTCAAGCACAGAGGTAGCAAAAACATTAATTTAAAGGGTTAGGGATTAAGTAATTTAGATTAAATGGACTCAAACTCACAATTCACAAATTATGGTACTATATACTTGTTACATCGAGGAACTGGTAATTAATCTGGAGAGTACACATGATAGCAAACAGTCAATGGCCGGTCAACTATCGGACTTCAATAGTCGATGTTGTGTTTGAATAGTAGGAGCGAATCATCTTTGGCTTCGAGCCACATCCAACTCGAAAATCGCCTTCCTCTTTGGCTTCACTTGCGTTCGACAAGGTATTGAGCCTCCATACCCAAACTATTACTCCCGGCATTACTTTTACTGCAAATAATTTGTCTTGGGAGGTAATAGTTATTAGGATATTTTAGTCATTACAGCTGACATAAAAGGCTGCGATGTTCATTGCATTCTATGCGGCCTTCTAGGACAGAGATGGAATGGTATAACCTGCTTCCTTTATTTATAACTTTGTTCACTCTTTCTAGCGACATCTACCTGCTTTGTGGGTAACCAAGACCTTTGACTTCAACCTCATTGTTTCCCTTCCGGCAATTAACTTGATATTGGGGTGGACAACCATCAACAACTTCCTAAAAGTTATCTTATGCCTTGTATAGAACAAACAATAAATAATACCATAGATATATCAAGTTATATCACCATTGAGGATTTTACAAAAATCAGTGTGGTTGCATTATTGAATTTCACTGACAATATTTCTTTAGAGTGGCTATTGATGCGGGACAACGTGCTCTAATACCAAAACTAACGCGAAACGATGAAGATGAGGCGGCTAGGGTTTAGAGGATGAAGGACAATATATGAAGGCACCTAAGGTCTCCTACTATTTCCTTCCGGGATATCGATTCCTTCCAAAATTTCTAGACTAACCCATTTCAAGGTCAAGTGCACAAAAAGTAAATTTTGTTAATAAAAAATTCTCTAAATATGTATAGACTCCAACCTATTTATAAGCTAATAAACCAAAATAAAAAATAAAAAATTAGTTAATTACGATTCTAGATAATTATCCAAATGAGATAATTTTAATTAATTAAATTTATTCATGTAAACCGTATTATCTAATATGATTAAATCAATTTGGATAAATCCAACTAATATAAATTAAAAAAATATTTAAATAATATACATTATCTTTCAAAGAGCAAGCTATGAGATTTAATTTAGATTGTCCATTATCTTGATGTCCCCATCAATTCTTATTGAGTGGGAATAACTCGATCTCGATGTGTAAAGATTAAATTTGCTACAGTATATTTTCATGGGATCCCTTTTAACTATACTTCAGTGATAAAGTTGATCTATGATAGATTTTCCATCAGTATCTCCAAATTACTTAAAAAGATATATATTTCCACTGAATCAAGTATCACTAGTGCATTGATTTTAAATAAAAGTTACTTTTGATGAAAAATAAATAAATAAATTAAAGTTATCAATTCATCAAGAATTATTTGTTTTGCTCTTAATGTGAAGTGAATTTAGCTAGTGGACATTTGATTATAGGTTTTCTTGGATAGAAATATGCAAAGATAAACCTCACTACGTATTATTTGTTGAGTCCAAAAAGTACAAAACCTGAAATACTGAAAGTATGATAAAGTCTAAATTTTAATAGTAAATGTAAATTTAATCAATTGACCTAATCTTATTTAAAACATAAATTAGCCTTATTTATAAGTTTAAAATTTATTTAAATTATCATGTAATTATTTTCAAAAAAATTTACACTTACATGAAATAATTTTTTTTCAAATTTATGAATCTCTATATGTCATAAATGAAAATGCAGATGTTGACTTCACTCAAATAACTTTATAATTTGCATTGATAAAAATAAAGAAACTATTTGTTTGCGGACTCAAACTCTAAAAAAGACCTAAGTACGGCCTATTAATAGTTTGATCATAAGAATGTAGATGGTAGGTTCAGGTTACAAAAGTGGTTGTCCCTAAAAAATGTCATAAAATTCTCGAGAAGTATCTGGCGAACCTGAGATCCAAGTTCCCATCGCCTCAACAAGAATCCAATCATGCTCAGGCTCAACACATTGTGTTTTTTCTTTTTTTTCTTATTCTTAAGTTTCTCTAGCAGTTCTCTCTTAGACGAGTATTTCTTGTAAGTAACAGGTTTAGATAAACTATTATCCTTGAAAGACTGCATAGATATAGGCCTAGAATTATTATAAACAACAATAACAAACTAAGCTTTTATCTCATTAGGTGTGGTCGACTACATAAATTCTTTATTTTCATTGCATTCTATCAAATAATAAATCTTGTTTTAGCTCTAAATATGTAAGATCATTCTTTATAATTTTTTGTTATCTTTTTAGGTTTTTTTTCCTCTTTTTACTTGGGCAAAATGTAATAATATAGTATTTTTTACTGAAATTTCTATTGGTCTATGATTTATATATCCAAGTCATCTAAGCCGACTCTCTCTGAACTTATTCTCAAATGAGGTCATTTACTCTTCTCGTTGATTCTCATTTTTCATTTTTCCTTTCATGCGTATTCGCTCATCAACCTTATCTTATTTGTGTGTATCTGCGTTGTAGGTCAGTATCCAGCACCATATTACATTATTAGTTTTGTAATTATTTTATAAAATTTACCTTTAAATTTAAGTAAAATTTTATATCACACAATGTATTGGATGTGTTTCTCTATTTTATCATCTTAGTTAGATATTGCTAATAATGTCACTATTTATTTTACCGTTATGCTGTATAATTAATCTAAAATATCTAGATCACTTGCTCTTCCTGATAATCTGATCATTATTCCTCATAATTTGATCATCAATTGTTATCTTTTCACTACGAGTGTTTCTATGTTGACTAAATTTACATTTCATATGTTTAATTTTTGATCTGCTAAGATAAAATTTTTATATTATAGTGTAGTTCTTCATAACTCAAATTTCGCTTTACCACCTTTAGTCTTATTAAGAAAGAAAATATGATCTGCAAAAAGCATATACTAAGTGTTAGCCTCGAAAGGCGGAAAGTCGACAAGCATATATATTGCAGATGCCAAAAGAAGTGGAGATGCCTACTGCATATAGGTGTTAAAAGTGTCATCATCATTTTTCTCTCTTTTAAATAATATTTACTCCATAGGTCTGGAGTTCTGCAGTGGTCTGTTGGGGATTTTTTGTTGATTTAGGGCAATCTTGTCGTTATTTTAGACAGAGGGTAGCATCTTATTTATCATTTAAAGTATTATGTTGTTCTGGCCGCTGAGTGAGGTTTTAGACTTGCATTTCTTTGTTTATGAAGACCTCCATTAGTTTTATGGCGTTTCAAAGATCCCAAGATGAATCTTGCTGGATCATTCTTAGAGAATAGTCATGGCCAAAATGAGTGATAGAGTTTGCTAGAGAGAGAGGAGCTTAGGACCCAATAGTAGAAGAAGAGGCTCACCAGTCTTTGCTTTTTCCTTCGCTCGCTATTCTTCGCCCTGCAGTTCAAAACTTCAGGATTTCAGCCCTTACAGTTCCACACTTCGGAAATCTAGCCCTACAGTGCAACACTTTGGGAATCCAGCCCTTGAATAGTCAACTTTTCAACCCCTTTCTCAGTGGACGAAGGGGGGGGGAGGTATTTATAGGCGACACTAGTGGCTGTCCTGTTAAAGTTTTGACTAGTCTGACCGTTTCTGTCGAAATCAAGCCTTCGAAGATCATCTTTGATAATTGGGTCTTCGAAGACTGGGTTCATCGAAGGAACTAGATCTTTCCGAATCTTTTCCCTTCGAAATCGATAGTTCTTCAAAATATCATCTTCGATAGAGTGATCTCTTCGAAAGATTGTTCCTTCGAAATCGATGAAAGGTTCGAAAATATCAAATCCTTCAAAATATCTTCTTCGATTGAGTGATTTCTTTGAAAGATTGTTCCTTCAAAATTGATAGAAGGTTCAAAAATTTCGAATATCGTCTTCGATGGAGTGGTCCCTTCAAAAGATTGTTCCTTCAAAATTGATAGAAGGTTCGAAAATATCGTCTTGAATCGGGTGATCTTTTCGAAAGATTATTCCTTCGAAATCGATAGAAAGTTCGAAAATATCGAATCCTTTGAAATATTGTTTTCGATAGAAAGATCTTTTGTTTCGTGGAAGCTTCTATCTTAATTTGTTCGGATCTTCAAAGACGCTGGATCTATTAAAGGAATTGGATCTGTGCTGTTCTTTAAGACTTCATTCCTTAGATTTCCCTTATTCGTTTGGGCCTGTTTATTTGCAATCAGGGAAGGTTCGAAAGTATCGAACCCTTTGAACAGCCATCTGGGACGTTACTTATTTTGAAAACTTTTTAAGTGCATATACTAAGGCACTTTCATTTGGAATGATCTTACAATCTTTACAATCCAAGTGATCTCTTTTTTTATAAGAAAATAATTAATCTGAAATTTTAAAGATCTATTCTTGTATGTAATAACATGTTTATCTCTTTTTTATAATAAAGTATTAGCAATTATAATATTGTACACTAGGAAAAACTTTAAAATAGTTTTACCCTTCTCATTTGTCTCTCCAAATTCATATTCACTATAGATGCTATTCATTTCATCAGCAACACTTCTAATATATTTATTTAAATCTCCTCTGATAAATAATCTTTTTTCCTAAGGCCCTGTTTGGCAATGAACTAAAAATCATGGCTAAAATTACTCATAGTTAAAATCTTAAATTTATTTTAAAAAAATTTAAAAAATTATTTTATATCTCATCTCACACAAATTCTAACATTAAACAATTACTTTATTTCACATCCAACACAATTCTTAATAAAGCAATCAACTTTATTTCATATCATACACAATTTTTAATATAACCAACTTACTTTATTTCACATCATACACATTTTTCAAAAATGGCTAAAAATTCCAACCAAATATTTTTTTTTCTTATTACCAAACAGAGTCTAAGGTATTTCTTGTATTAACTCTTCCAAATCATTCTAATTTTTTTATACTATCATCCAAATGTACTTGAGGGGCATTCACACTTACAATGTTAGTAATCATTCTATTGATTATAGTTTTTAAAGTCATAATTCTATCACCATTTCTCTTGGTTTCCATTATATGACCCTTCAAGCTTTTATCCAGAATTATACACTCTATTCTTATTTTTATTTTTACCAGAGTACTAAAGTTTAAATCCTAATCCATCAATATCCTGGGCTTTCGACCCAACCCATTTTGTTTTCTAAATGCACAAAATGTTAATTTTTCTATAAATAATAATATCTTCCAACTCCATTAGTTTGCTTGTCAAGGTATCTATATTCCAGGTTCTTAATCTAATTCTAGTGGCTTGAGTTCTAGTATGCTGAGCTAACTTCTTTACTCGCATCCATCCATGATGTCGACTTGAACGCTTGGTGCATTCCCCTCTATTCCAAACTAAAACATGTTTCTTATTAAAGAACATCTTGCAAACTAGTACACCCTAATGCACCATCCAATTCGTTAGATAAATTCATTACTAAAGTTGTTACGATACAGGCTGCACAAAATAAAATATAAGATAAAAACAGTTTTTGCTGACTATACAAAAGGAAAAACAATAAAACCAGAATGATATACGAATAACTTATAACATACCACTTCGTCAGTATATTATTTCCAATAATACATTTAGATCTTGCTTACTTATCACTATACTCGGGTGCCGATGCAGCGGCCATTGCCCATTTCTCATTGTATTCAAATAATACAGCTCGCCGTTTCCTGGAAATGCCCTAGCTTTAGTGCAATTTTTTAAGTGTTAATGTCATGATGGATTCAACAAGTTTTACACTGGCTGTTGACAGCCTAACGTAACTCTCCATGTTTCTCATCTTGGACTTGGAACCCTGCAACAGCGTGTTAATATTATTGCCAAAGATAATAGTATGAAAAACATTCATATGCCTAAAGTAAATTGTTTTGTGTTTATAGAATCAAATTACCTTTAATTAGATTATAGTTACTTCGATAGGTCACATCCTTCACAAGTTTCAAACTAAATAACTAATTTTATTTCATATATGTATCCTATGATGAAAATCAACTATGAAAACATCTCAAGTTTAAAATTTATTTTATTTTTTCATTGTACACAATCTCTAGATAAATTGGGATTAATAACGTATGTTGCGTTGGATAAAAGCATCTTACTTTCTTTAGCGAACTCTAAATAGTAGGGATGATTTTTTAATGAACACTCTGATTATTATTTTTTGCTTATAGATGACATCCTGCTTATGTTTTCATGATCAGGTGCACCTTGACCATAAGCACATGGGATTGGGCGGGGATGACAGTTGGTCTCCATGCGTTCATAAGAAGTATTTGGTGCCCCCAGTTCCTTACTCTTTCTCCATTAGATTCAGCACTGTATTTCCATCTAAATCAGCAGAGCATATTTATAGATCTCAGCTCCCTCCATAACATATGTTCTTCAGGAGGCCTTTATTTCTAGCAAACTGGAATAAGTTGCAGAGTAATCAGGTAATAATCTTAATTTCCTTGTGTTGCATTTTCTTACATTAATCCTGACTAAGATCTCTGTCGAAACTTTTGTTGGACAATACTCATCATTTGTCATGGTGTCATGCAACAAGTTCAGTATGATTTAACTGAAAGTATCTGAGTTGAAATTTGTAATTACCATGAAAGAATTGAGGTGTGAAGATAGTGTTTGTTAGGGTGGCCAGAGGATAAACTTTTAAGTGGTTCTCCCTCCCGCGTGCTTATTGGTCTTCTCATAGCCAGCGTGCCCTTGCGTTCGGGTTTGGCATTGACATAGGAGGAGGATAGTTCGACTATGAATTTTGTGAAGTTTATTGAGTTTGCAATTGAGGATCAGCCATCTGTTGGAGTAAGACTAAGATAACATTCATGAGGACGCTCGTAGTTTTGGGACTATAAAGGGTTAGGCGTGAAAGGTTTGGATGGTGCAATAGGAACATTATCTAATGAAATTTTTTGTGAGTGGAAGAGATAGCTTTTAGAAAGCTTTTGTAGTAGAATTTTGGTCCTATATGAGAGCACTAAATATCTCGACATAAAATCTCGTCTAATAAATCGGATGGTGCAAATTAATAAAGAAAGAAAAAAAAATATATAATAGAGGCATAGGATTCTTACGTGGAAACTGGATAGATCCGTAAAAACCACAATGCTATCGGCTTTTAGACTAGAAAACTTGGATCATATTTGCCTCGAGGCCCTTTGCTCTTCATTCCTAACAGGTGATTTGGCTGGATTTGGGTTACATGCATGGGATTTTTATTGCGACTTTGCTGATCTTGCATGAATTGTGAAGTTTCTTTGTTTGACGACTAGGCAGTTATGCTTCCCAATAAGTTTGTTGACATTTGCTCGAGTAGTGGTTTTCATTTGAAAAGCCTATCTGGCATCAATTCCATGTTATATATCTCTTGGTTGTTTTTCATACTTACGAGACTTGTGTGAGAAGCATACGAAATCTTCTCGTTGCTTCTTCTGTCTCATTAGAATAATGTTCGACTAGAAACCCTTGATTCCTCCCATCCAGGTCACCCAGTTAGGTCCATTTTTGAATCATAGTCACACCTTTTATTTTTATTAATGGAATTTTGGATGTATTATGATGATGAAAATAGAGAAAATAAAATATATGATCTCAACTCATTTATGTGACTGAATGGAAACGATGCTTGTTTTTTATTAGTTCAGGTGTTGTTTTGTTTGGAATTTTTTTTTTCTTTTTATTTAGAAATAAAAGTTATGTTTCATATTTGTATGCCTATTTAAACTATTTTAATATTAAAATTTATGTTAAATATTACTTTGATGCTTGAAATTTTTGTTTAAAATGTAAAATATAAAATAAAATTATTTATTAGGGGTAATTTAACTTAGGCCTCTTAGGTTTACTCGATTTGTCACGCAGATCTGTAATTTTGAAAACATATCAGACAGGTCTCAAAATTTATTGTATAAGTTAATGTGGTCCTTCTTTGATGGTATTTGTTAAACGTTAAAATTACAAAAATATGTTATTTTATCTTTTCATATTTTCGATCTTTGGTTGCCCGCCGCGCCGACGTCCATTGGGTCGCCGCATCGTCCTTCTGTATTTTCGAAAGGGTATTTTCTAGTAAAAATGCGACAACCTGCCTATAGGGAGGGTATTTTGTAGTAATCGTCCTTTTGCCTGCTGCATCGCGTGTTTTCAAAATACCCTTTTTAAAATGCTGCATTGTCCTTTTGTGGGTCAATGCACTTGGGTTGACCCATGAAAATACCTTTTTTACCCTTCCATATTTTTGATTTCCGGTTGCCCGACCCTTATTGTATAGGGTGCTGCGCGTGGGTCGCCGCATCATCGCTGGCGCGCAGGGTCGCACGTTCCGGCGACCCGTGTGCAAATGCCCGCGCCGCGCCCAGGTCAGTCGCAGCGTCGCGGGGCCGCGTGCTGTGGCAACCCGCACGCGGATGCCGGCACGCAGGTCGCCGCAGCGGGGCCGGGCACTGTGGTGACCCGCGAGCCAATGCCTTGCGCGCGGGTGTCTGCGCGCGGGCCGTGCGCTACGGCGGCGCATACGGCCTCCTCTGTGCGGTTGTTGGCCGCCTGTGCAGGCTTTCGCGCGTGCGAGGACTAGCTGGGGTATAATTATAATTTCATATTAAAAAAAATTATCATTTTTAATTAAATTTTTAATTTAATGAAATATTTAACGAAAGATGTTTAATTGGATATTATTTGAAGTTTTTATAAATATTAAGGACCATAATGATCTATACAGTAAGTTTTGGGAACCTATTTGACATTTTTCAAAATTGTGGACCTGTGTGGTAAGTTAAGTAAATTTTAAGGGCCTAAGTGAAATTACTTTTACTTATTAACATTGAGATTTATGTATGGGTGAGATAAAGATAGCTTCTATATAAGAATTTATGGTTCATGTTAAATAAATATAATATTTGTTGAAAATTTCTAAACTGGAATAAAAAGTAAAAATTTGGATAAGAAAAAGGTTTTAGAGCTAATAAAGTATGGTAAAAAAGAGAGAAAAATAGTGGCATTCCTTAAGTATTTGGATGATATTTATCTTAATATTTACATAAAAGATTGTTATATAAGTTGGCATGATAATTTAGTGAGAAAATTAAATATATTTAAAATTTATTCATTATAAAACTAGGGAACTAATCCCTTTGATGCAAAATGTGTTTGTATAACGAGCAGATTCAAATTTGGATTTGAATTGGCTCAAAATCAAGCATAATTTGAGCCAAATTGGAGTTCAATTTCGAATCAATTTTGATTCGAGTTGAGTTTAGGTAAAAATTTTAAATTAAGTTACTTTTAACTCACTCAAAAATTAATTCACTAATAATCCTATGAACTAGAAGTCTATTAATAATATTAAATTAAATAAATAATAATTTGAATAAAATAGACATCTCATCCTGATCGTGTGCTCATCTAGATAAAAAGGGATAAGCTGACGTGGCATGGTTAGGGATAAAGTGGGACCACATTCCCATTGCGCACAACCACAAATTGCCCACGTATCACATCAAAAGTAGATTCTAAATTTAATTATATTTTACATTTTTCATAAATAATAAAATAAATATTCCTTCATAAATGAAAATTAATTATATTTATTTTCCGTAAAACACAAATTTCTTTCATATTATACGTGAATTTTAAAAATTTACATATGCAACTTAATTTTTACTTTCTATGAACTAAATAAAGCAATATGTTTCCATTCATTCATAAATATAAAAAAAGCATTTACATATATACATCTTAATTTATCTTAAATTATATTTTAAATCTCTTATCTTTCAATTTTACAATTTAACTATTTAAATCATCTAAAAATAACAAATTTTTTTAAATTTCAAAATTTTTTTACTAATTATAATTATTTGAATATTTATTGTAAATTATATTTATATATAAAATATTATAAATATATTTATAAGTACATATATGCCACTAGATTTTTTTTAGATAATTTGAATGATTAAATTATAAAATAAAAAAATAGTGGTATATGTGTAAATTCCCGTAAAAAAGATGAAGACAAAGTAGATCAAAAGAACTCAATTGCTGTTCGTATTTTTAAATTAAATAAAATTATCTTTACTAAACAATACCTTATTGAAATTCATATAATAATCTAAAGCCATAAACAATTCAAAAATAAGACTTAAGGCTATAAAAAAAACGAAAATGATGTAAGAAAATGTTAGCAGAAAATAATTAAGTATTGTTATGCGATATAAAAATGTTACGTAATTGTATTAAAAAGTATTGTAGAATAATATTATTATGTTTATTCGACAAATTGTTGTCAAAAATTGCCATTAAAAATTGAACTGTTTGCAAAAATTACTATGTTATTTAAAAAATTCATAATTTTTACTAAATTAGACATATAAATAAAATTATTATTATTATATATTTTATTAAGAAATCATAAAATTTAAAATGTATATTATTTAATATTTATTATTATATGATTTTTTATGATATATTTTATTATATATATTATTAAATAAAATAATTATATTTATACATTATAAATTTTAAAAATATATATTTAATGTAATTGCTTTATATAATAATTTAAATTATATAAATTATAAATTAAATTTATATTATTAATATATAAATAAATAAATTATACTTTATAATATATTATAACATAATTATTAGAGTATAAAATTTATATTTTTTATTTTAAAATATAATATCATAATATAGAATTATTTAATTTTTTTATATGATAATATAACATAATTATATATTTCATAACAATTATGTTTTTTATTTTATATATTTATTATATAATGAATAGTTATGACATATTTATTAAAATTAAATTATTCAGAGAGTATTTTGTCCTTAATCAGTTATAGCAAAAATATGTTTTTAAAAAATTATTTTTATTTGTTTTTTTTTTACAGTTATTTTTCAGTTTTTTAAAAATTAAAATATTCTCAAAAATTATTTTACTAAAGGCCATTGTTAGTTTTTAATTATATAAAAAAAGTATTTCTTTATTAAAAAGGTTTCTCAAAAATAGCCAAAGCTGAACTTAATATAAAATTAAATAAATATTCATTAACACAAAACTCTACCATCTGGTAAAGATTATGATTTATTTATGTTTTAATATTATAATTTATTATTAGCTATTATAATAATTAATAAACATGAAAGTGAGCTGAAACGAATAAGAGGTGGGACCAATTGAAAATGCCTTGAGTTAAATTTTTTTGCACAACACAAATTTTAACTATAAAAAATAACTTTATTTCACATCTAATGTAAATATAAATATTAGAATTTAAAGTATTTCATAATTTACACACGCTCTAATATTAAAATAAATTACTCTCTCATTAAACTTTAAAAATAAAATATTTTTTTCTCTTATCTAAAAAAAAAGCTCGAACCAAACGAGACAAGCATTGGGTGAAGCTGTGAACTCTATGATGCTAAAGTAAATTTTTTTTTTAATTTGAAAACAAATATAGATTTTAAAAATACTTTTACTACATATTACAATCTCATTTCATAATTGACTAATTATTCAATATTAATTTAATTTACTAAACAATATAATAAATGAAAGCTCAAAAATATCAATTTTTTCTTGCGTGTAGAAAAGATGATATTAACTAAAAATTGTCAATTATAAAATTAAATGTTTCAGATTATTCACCCTCAGCCATAACCACTCAACCTCGTGGCTTTGTCAAAGAATTTGATACCACACGTTTATCAAATAATAATAATAATAATAATAATTTCTTTTTCTTATTCACAATAACTTGTACTATGATGTAATAAAAATAGCATAATAAATGTGTTCTCAATATAAATATTAAGAATTAAATGTTTAATGAATAAACAAGTTGACTCATGTTTCATTTTATTTTTATATTTGGCTTAAATTTATGGTCCCGTTTGTCTAGAAGTTTAAAATTAACCTGGTTTAATTTTAACCAGGTACATCACATCACACATAAAATTTAATATTAAAAATTAAATTTATTTCACATCCTACACATATTACTAAAATAATAACTAACTTATATTACATGCCTCACATATTCCAACATAATAACTAACTTTATATTACATCCCTCACATATCACAACATAATAAATATCTTTATTTTACATCATTTACAACCTTCAATAAAAAATATCTCTATCTAAATTTAATTTTAACCTTCTTAAATTTAACCTTACAAACAAACATACAGTGTTTTTCTTATAAAAATGTATTAAATATTAACCCATAAGTTTTGTCGTGAATTTTAAAATCGTAAATATTAGATACTGAAAGGCATCGTTGTCTTGTGCTTGGCTTGTAATACTTTTTTTGTATAACTAGATCGATTTGAATTAAAATTTTAATCATAGAAAAGCTGAAAAATGCCTCTGAAAGATTCAAATTTCTCAAATTAAGTGTGCATTTTTTCAATAAAATATTAAGCATGTATGTTTTTATGCACACAACTCTATTTAAGAAATTGTACTCTAGTTGTACTGATTTTTAAGTTCCAATCCCTTCATTTAGGGAATATTTAATTTAATGTTATATCATGTTATTTAAAAAAAATAATTATTTGACTTATATATATATATATGTATATACGTATAGATAATTTTCTAAAAAATTATAAAAGTACGATTGAAAAAATGACATTTAAATTATATGATATAACACTAAGATAATATTGAACCAAATATCCTTTTACAAAAGTAGATATCATTATTTTTTTATGATAAAAAATATCATTGTTGTCAAGAGAAAATATGTAGAAAGCATTTTCGCTCTATTTTGAGTCTCATGATATTTTCGTCTTTCAATTTTCATAGTTCCTAGATTTGATCTCAAATTTATTAAAAGAAAAAAGTTGAGATTAGAACAATAACTTAAAATACTTAGATATATTTATAATGCTTAAATACATATTTTAAATTTTTTAAAATAATAATATAATGATCAAATTTAATAAAATTTTGTATAAAAGAGGCTCAAATGGTAAGTTCTCACTTTTTTAGATCCACGAATTTGAGTCCTATCTTAGGGACCCAAATAAAATTACTGCTTAATAGAATTTAAATACTTTTTAGAGAAATGATTATTTATTAGTCTTTTACTTTTTACATCAATTGATTGATTAAATGTTTAAGGGGATAATTAGTTCAATATTATTTTATTATTATATAATTTAAATATTATTTTTTAAAAATAATTTTATAAAAAATATTTATATATATATATATATCATTAAATTAAATAATTATTTTCTCCTAATAACTTTGGATTGAAATGCCATGCAAGTCATTTAACTATTTTATTCTTATTTAGAAAAAAAGAATTTTAAAAGAATTCAATTGTTTAAAAATTATTTGATTCTTTATATATATTTTCAAAGTAAAGAGCTATATAAAAATTTTGAAAACTAAAAGTAAAAAATGTGAATTAATTTTCTTGGACTTTATTTGATTAGAGGAAAAGATATAACTTAATTATTAATATAAATTTATGTACAGTGAGTTATAAAATAATTTTTAAATTTCTTAAAATGAAATAAATTTTTTTATTATAATTATTCATCGCTATTTTTTGATTTACGAGCCTAGAAAATTGTGTATCATTGAAACGTGCTGGCGATGCGTATTTGTATTGAATCGTGGTGGCAATTAATTTTCTTTTTAATTTTTATTAGCAATTTAACTGTCTTGTTTTCGCTATATATAACGGATTTGACGACACGTCATTTTTATGTTCGCCGGCGACACTGCCGGGGAGCTCCGCTGCCTCCATCAAAGAAGCAGGAAAGCTCTCTGATGAGCGAGGAAGAAGGTGCGAAGGAGCCACTGTCACCGTGGGAGAACGGCTTCAAGAAAGTATTCTGCGGCGGAAGGCGGGCGGCTGCGGCGGCGGCGGCGGCGGAGCCGGCGACGGGGTAGATGATGGCTAGGGTTCTAAAGAGTTCGATCTTGGCGGCGTTAGGGTTGTCGGGGAGGAGCAGGGCGACCATGTTCCGATCTCCTGCTTCGTCCGCCTTCTGTTCGTCTCCTTTTTGTGAGTATTCTCCATGCTATGGTCTGAAGATGGATCTCTGTTTGCGCGGGTATTTCGCGGAGGCGGCGGCGGAGGATGTGGAAGGTGTAGCCGGTGGACTTAAAGTGGTGCAAAATGACGGCGGCGGCGGAGGATATTGGGATTCCGTGGGAGCTAAAGAGTATCTTGATTATAGGAGATCTCTATACGGGGATATTACGTACAGGGCGCTCCTCGTGGATGCTGTTGGAACTCTTCTCGTCCCATCCCAGCCTATGGCACAGGTAGTCCACTGTTCTTTACTCTTGTTTCTTTGGCCAGCTCTCAATTGATCATCACGTTTCATATCTTTAAATTTCTTACTCCCTTATATGGATCTTGTGCTTTCTTACGTGATTGGGTAGGTATACACTTCAGAGTTTCACGTAGTTCTTTCTTTTTTCAAAATTTTGTGGTATATGATTGTTTCGGTGGTTCAGATTTACCGACAGTTCGGAGAGAAATACGGTGTTCAGTTCACGGAGGATGAGATACTAAATCGATACCGCTGGGCTTATGAGCAGCCATGGGGCATGTCTAGATTGAGGTCCGTTCGTCACTTGTAGTATCTTTGATCATATTTCTTAGATTTTCTTTCAACTGGTGCGCTGCCGGGAATTTTGTGGTTGCCTAAATTATTTCCTATCATTATCATTCCCCATAAATATTGCTGCATTTAGACATTAGTTATAATATTGTCTTGTAATAGTATAAGTATTTTATTATTAAGCTCTTGCAGGTAACTATAGGTGTTAGCTTATATTTTCTTTTCAGTTCTTTTTGGGTTGTGTAACTTTTAGATTAGACATAAATTATCTTCTAAATCTTTTGTTTATTGACCAAATCAAAGGTTTTGATTTTCTTTATGATCCGTGAGCTTCCATACTTTACTGGCTTGCTGAACTTTTGGTTCCTTATGTTTTCTCTGTGACAAGGACTTACTAATCTTCAAAAGCTTCAAGACTTGTGTGTTTTAATATGTTAGTCTCATATCCATTTCAAGTATTTTTTGATTAAAACTTTTTAGTCTAATTTTCTTGTTCATTTGAGCCAGAGTTATCAGCATTAAATCCTGAATTAGACATGCAGTATACATATTACAAATATTACAATAGCAAATAATTGGAATGATTTCGTATTACATGTGTGCTTATAACTTTAGGTTCTTTTGCATATTCTTTACTTGACACTTTTGTATGCATAAAGTTCCTTATACGTAGGCTTTGTTTGGCATGGAGCCAAAATCACCCTAAACCACTCTCAAAAACACCCATTTTAAATTTTATATTTATTTCACATCATACAAAAATTCCAAAGTTAAAAATTCAACTTTATTTCAATTCCATCACAAATCTCAATATTAAAATAAGTTTATTTTGTATTATTATATTAAAATAATTTTATTTCTCTCTCTATCTCCAAAATAATTTAAACTTTCCCAAAAAACCTCCTACCAAACATTCCCATAAAGTTTTAAACATGAATGCTTATTCATGCATTTTGAGTCAAGTTTGAGGAGAATTAATTTCATTTGCACATGTTGACTTTCAATCACAAGAAAATTGAGTGATTTTCTGGCAATCAAAATTAGAGGAGTTTTTGAGTGAGTTTCAAGCATAATTGCCTGCACTATTGTCTCTTTTAATTATAAAAAAGTGCTTCATCAGTTCCATACTGTAAATCATTTTCCTGCTGTTAGATATTTGTTCTATACTCCTTTGTTTGTCCTATTTGTTTAATATCTGGGGAAACTTTGAGTAGATAGCACTAGTGAATGCATGGTTTGTTATTTATAGCGGTTATGTGGATTGGAGTTGTGCAAGTTATGATAAAGGTAAACTTCAGTTACAGTGAAGCTAAAATGTTGATGTAAAGTGCTCGTGAAAATTATCATGGTGTGTCATGTTCTATGTTGCCCTGAAGCACTCAATCGGTCATGGTGAAAGGCTAATTATATATAATATGATAACCTTCTCGGCTTACTTAATCCTGTGCATTCTATTTTTTGTTAGATTGCTTAGTGAAATGTCCTACAACAGATATAATAAATTGTCATAAACTTTTCGTCAAAGTAATAATGAAATATGGCTCTTAATTTGGTCTATACAGCATTTGGCTCTTCTTTTTATAGTTGATAACTTGTTAAAGTCATGATTTACCTTTATGAAATACCGCCTATTGACCATCAATACCTCTACTATGTTACACATCCTAATTTGATTCTTGTTTAAGAACTTAAAGGTGAATACTAATTTTCATTTTCATTTTGTTAAGTTTCAGTCTTTTTTAGTTCAATTTTTCCATTTGTAAACCTGAGCAACTTTGGTGGTTTTGTATCGACTTACTTTTGTTAAGCTATATGCTTGTGCTTCTACCTCTCCCTCATCCCATCTACCCTCTTCCTCAGCTTTCCCGACTTTTGCAATTTTTTCCAAAGTTGTGGATATCTATAGTTATTCAAAGTGTTGTCTTTTGGATATACGTAATTGCAGATATGTTGATGACGGTAGACCCTTTTGGCAGTTCATTGTCACCTCCGCTACAGGTTGTTCAGATTCTCAGTACTTTGAAGAACTTTATCAGTATTATACCACGGACAAGGTAGGCTTTTCTTATATACCAAAGCTGCAGGGATTTGTACTGTTATTAGTCATAAAGTGATGCACATTTTATTTGTTTGTCTATTTCTAGGCGTGGCACCTTTGTGATCCTGATGCTGAAAAGGTCTTTCAGGCTATTAGAGATGCTGGCGTAAAAGTAGCTGTTGTTTCAAATTTTGATACTAGGCTGCGACCTCTTTTGAAGGCTCTAAAATGTGACCATTGGTTTGACGCAGTTGCCGTGTCAGCAGAGGTAAGATTGAAGATCAAAGTAAAGCTTTGGGCTTTAATTTAAGGCAATATTGCTTATCCTGCCTCGTTGGAATCTGGGGAGAGCATTGCTTGGAATTTCAACGTTTTAATCTCATGTTGAGTCTTACTCGAGTTGAATAAATTTATGCATTTTTGAGTTGAATGAAACTTAAATACTGACCTTAATGCACATTAAGCTTAATATATGTACATTATAAAAGCTTAAATATATATGTGTATGCATATATCGAGTTGATTATGATTTGTATTGATTTTATTTTGAACGAGTTAAGATTGAGTCATAGAAAATCAAGTTGATTTCAAATCAATTATTGTTGAGTGAGTTTGAAATTTAAACATAATTACACACCCAATTTGAATCAATGTGATCTATAACTTAGCGAGCATGATTAACCATTTTATGTGTTATCTTTTCATGGTTCCAAAAAACCCAGGTTTGTAGGAAGCACATGTATGACATGTGGAACATAGAGATGCAACATAACATGGCAGGCATGACGACTCAACTATTTCAAAAATACATGATGTGCATATGGAAAGACATGGCAAATAGTATAATAATTAAACTATATAGACATATGTGATCATGTAATATCATAGCTTTTGTTCAATATTAGATAAACACTTAGGAAGCACAGATCAGTATGGGAACACAGAGACACGACATGGTATGTTGAGATTTATAAAGATGTTCGTGCTTTTTTTCTAGGTTTTATGATAGAGATTACAATTTACTTGATTTTTAATTCTAGTGTAGATTAAGTTAGTAATTATCTAAATTGTAATTTAATTCTAGTGAAGATTAAGTTAGTAATTATCTATCATATTCTGATGAAAGAACATGGGAAACCTAGGTTTGTCTTATACGTGTTATAGAATAGATATGGATCAATGTAATCTTGGACTTAGCAAGATCATGGTTAATCATGATACATGTTGTCTTCAATGTTCCACTCTAGTTTTAGTGGTGAAGATTATGTGTTAATGAAGATAAAGTAGATCTTTGAAACCTAGGTGATATGTATTACAAAAAAAATGGGGATACATTGGAAAACATTATTGGTAAAGTAAAAGTTAGGAGGCTAAATTCTTTTTGTTTTAGGGAATTTAATTATACAAGAAGACTTAGAACATTAAAATAAAATTAAGATTATCATCGTGAGTCTGGATCTAACTGTGTGCGATGAAGAGAACACCTACAAAATTGAGGCTAAGGCTCTGTTTGGTTGGAGTCAAAAAACGATGATTTGAAAAAATTATGTGAAAAGTTTTGAAAATATATATGATGTGAAATAAAGTAAATTAGTTATATTAAATATTGTGTTGGATGTGAAATAAAGTGATTGGTTACTGTTGAAATTTATGTAGGGTGAGATATAAAATATTATTTATTTATTTTTAAATAAAATAAGGTTTTTAGTTGGAGAAAATTGCTAAATTTTTTTCCAACCAAACGGGGCCTAAATTCTATTTTAGGAAATGTAATTATACAATAATATCTAGAACATTAAAATAAAAATTAAGATTAGCCTCATGAGTTTTAATCTAAATGTGTGCAATGAAAAGAACACTTGCAAAATTGAGTACTATAGAATTGAGAAAGGATTGAAGAAGATATTGCTTGGAAAGTATGTGGAGTTAATTGGCTGACGATCACATTTTCAAAAATATATTTTAAATTTTTTGAGTTACTGAGTATGATAAACGTGGGTGAAAAATTCACTTTTTAAGAGGGCAGATGAAAGTGCTTTTGTTGATGTATATAATTTATGATTTTTACAAACAGATTTGTATAAACTATAATCAACGATATTTGTAACATCCCAAAGGAATGAGAGCACTTTTCATGGGGAAAAAATGTTCTTTGCCATTTGAAAAAAGTACTTTTCGAAAAAAAGGAACGAGAGGTTAAATAGAATTTATATTTCCAAATATTTGAGTTGAGACTGTTTATGGATTTGGGTTGTGAAAAGTTTTTTGCAAGATTACTAGGTTGGAATTTTTGGAATTGGGTTTGAATTGTAAATACTTTTCCTTTTCAAATATTGATAGGTTGCAGCTGAGAAGCCGAACCCAACAATTTTTTTAAAGGCATGTGAATTACTCGGGGTGAAACCAGAAGATGCTGTGCATGTCGGTGATGATAGGAGAAATGACATATGGGGTGCTAGAGATGCTGGTTGTGATGCTTGGCTTTGGGGCAGTGATGTCCACTCTTTTAAAGAGGTATCAATCCTATTTCTAATGCAAAGTATTTTTTAACCTTATTGTTCCCTTTACATGATAGGTGAGATTTCTTCATATTTGTTTGGAGAGGTTGCGTTGTTCACTATTTAGTGTGGATTACAACAACAGCACGAGAAAACCTTAATCTCAAGCTAGTTGGGCCGACTACATGGATTTTTCTTGTTTGTGTAACTCTTTTTAAAACAGTTCTCTCTATTAGCACAAGTGAAAGGGTTTAGGGTTCAACTATATAATATCTGTATATAATGCAAAATAAGTTGTTTGAGGATATAATTGTAGAGATCAACACTTTTGTTTAACAGACTAGTTTCAATCAATTGTGAAATATCAGAATTGATTTTATGATAACTAAGAAATTATTTAAACCTACAAAATATATGAAGTGCACATTTAGTAAAGAAAAAATACTTATATTGGATATATGACAATTGGTGATCAAATTATCAATAGGAGTGAGCGCTTTAGATACATTGGATCAATCATACAAAATAATAGTGAAATAAATAATGACGTTATTAGCAGGATTTAAGCAGGATGGATAAAATAGAGAAATGCTTTTGGTGTATTGTACGATAGAAAAATCTCATCTAGAATTAAGAGTAAATTTTATAAAACTGTAGTAAGACCAACGATAATATATGGTTCTGAATGCTGGCCTGCAAAGAGGAAACATATAAATAAAATAAATATTACAGAAATGAGAATGCTAAGGTGAATGTGTGAATATACACGAAAGGATAAAATGAGAAATGAGTATATCCGAAAGAAAGTTGGTGTTGCACTAATTGAGGATAAACTTAGAGAAAGTCGGCTTAGCTGATTTGGACATATAAATCATAGACCGATTGAAACTTCAATTAGAAAAATTGAGTTATTGGATCTTGCCCATGTACAAAGAAAAAGATAGACCAAAGAAGGCATGGTAAGAAACTATAAGGAGCGATCTTAGTTACTTAGAATTTGGTAATTAATAGAGTGCAATGGAAATAAATGATTCATGTAGTCGACCCCACCTAATGGGATTAAGGCTTGGTGGCGGCTGTTGTTGTCTATTTATTTGATTAGACTCGGAGAGTGGTGAGCATATATCTATTTTGATCGGACTAGTATATCTGAGTTTATGTTATACCATCTATATTATTTTCAATTATATCTCGTTTACGTCGAGCTAATTAATTTAGGTCATATTTAAATTGAAATTGAAACTAATCTAGTGATGTATATTTAAACTTTCATCTTACTTAGATAATCTGTAATAAGTTGAAAGCAATTAAATAAATTTTATGGTATTATTTTAATTTAAGATTTTTTAAATTCAGTGGTTGTTAAAGGATGTTTTTATTTTTTGTAAGTTCAATTGTCCAACAATGTTAGGCATCAATGTTATATGATGTTGAATGCTTGCCTACAAAGCAAATACAAATAAAATTAGTATCGCAGATATGAGGATATTAAAGTGGATGGGCTGGTATACGCGAAAAAATAAGATGAGAAATAAGTATGTTCAGGAAAAGATTGGAATGACTTCAATTGAAAATAAGCTCAGGAAGAGTCGGCTTAGATAGCTTAGACATATAAATTATAGGCTGATAGAAGCTCCAATAAAAAAGTTGGATTATTGAATCTTACCTATGTAAAAAGAAAAGAATAAGGCCAAAAAAGACATGACCAGAAACTATAAGGAGTGACCTTATATATTTGGAGTTAAATAAAAATTTATTATTTGATAAAGTGCAATAAAAATAGCAGCAATGTTAGGCCTTCAATGTTATACGATGTTGAATGCGTGCTTACAAAGCAAACACATAAATAAAATCAATGTCGCAGAAATGAAGATATTAAAGTGAATGAGTACACGGGAAAGGACAAAATGAAAATTAAGTATATTCATGAAAAGGTTGGAGTGGCTTCAGTTGAAAATAAGCTCAAAAAGAGTTGGCTTAAATGATTTTGATATATAAGTCGTAGGCCGATAGAAGCACTAGTAAGAAAAATTAGATTATTGAATCTTACTTATATAAAAAGAAAAAAAAGTAAAGCCAAAAAGGCATGATCAGAAACTATAAAGAGTGACTTTCAAAAAGATGTATAAGTTATTATAATCTATTATAAATTTATAATTTAAATATGACAATATGATTTATTATACACACATATATAACATTCATATTCTAACGTATCTGTATCTTTTTTTTAAAAATTTGACATATCTTCGTATTCGTATGATATTGTATCTGTATCGTCGTATCGTACTCGTGCTTTATAGAGGAAAATTTAGTGAAGCATTTCCATTTGATGAGCGTGGGGAGTGGAGTAGGTGGGGAGCCGAACCACTATAAAATTTCTGTATGCTTCTCTTTTTTACTCTTTATTTATCGCTAATTAAAGTAATATGAAATACTTAAATATATATATATATATATACATATATTCTGAAGTTAATGCAAAACTTTGATATTTTTACTTAAGATAGATATATATTCTATAAATTATTATTTCGTAATTTTTAGGCTCTTTCAGATCTATTTTGAGGTTGCTTTGTAATTTTCTAATCAATTTTTAAAATCAACTTGATTGCTCGGGTAAAATTTTTTGCTCAGTTATTTTTTATCCAGGTGATCTCAAAAATTAATATATCTGCTCAAATTGAAGTACTTAAGCTTTTACCTTTATTATTAAATTTGAATTAAATTTTATTAAACTCAGCTTTAATGAGTAAGGGTTCTTGCTATGTTAGTACTTCTTTAGTAGATCAAGGTTAAAGCATTGGTTAATCGATAGTAATCTATGAATCTTTCGATAGAGATAAAGTTAGTAACCTTTTTTCAACAAACCAAATAACATCAATAGTCCTGATTCCTAATGAAAATTATTTGCTCATCAAGGATTTAATTTAGTTTTTCTTATTTCTAAGCGAATTTGGCTGGTAGACACTCAGGTTCACTCTCATTGAGTGAAGAAGGCTCAAATAGCTTACGGGATTTCAATGTTGGTTTCTTGTTTGCAACTAAGTCTGAAATATTGAAAATTAAACTAATGCCATAGTTTTGTTGCATCAATGACATATTTGAATCATTTTTCTTTGTAATCTTGAACAGACCAGCTCCGTGAAATTACAATTTCTTAACAGATACTGATGGGACCGCTCAAGTTAAACCTAAATGATGCGGGACAATATGCGTGATGTAATTCTAATTAGAGATCAGTAAATAATTTAACAGAATAAACATAAAATTTGTCGAGGAATATTACTGATGATAGTTATGTAATAATTAAGAAATCACATGTTTGTGAAGTAAATCGACTTCAAATATTTAGAAACAAGCCCAAATGATATCTAGTAAATTTACCAAATGATTTAGGGCAACTATATCTCAACAAGTTAAAGCCAGGGCACGTGTGTCGCGCTCGGCAGAGATGGAGTTGAGATCTGTTCTCGGGAATTAGGGCGAAAAAATTACATGCAGGTGCTTGGACTTAAAATAAGCTTGAGAACCACGAAATAAATCAAAAAGAGTTGGGAATACCTTAAATGTTTTTAAGGTATTTTGGGATTTTCACCCAAGGCCCCAACTCTTTCGTTCACCGGGATATAACACGTAATATTCAAGCTCAAAATAATTTCATTCCAGGATTATTACAATAAATTTAAATTGGAGAAATAAATGCGGAAATAAAAACTGATTACAACATGCCAAATTCGAATATCTAAAAATAGAAGAAAGTAAACGAGATCAGCCAAAATATTTGGAATATTCCCATTCGAATCAATATATTGATTTAAATGGGGATTTCCAATCCACTGATCAGCCATCAATCGTGCCTGCTGCCAAATTTGTAGATATTAATCCTCCATCTAGATCGACGCCACGTGGTGAGATCTCGGACGTCGAGTGTAGACTCTGCCTGGAATAAATCGACGGTCTGATGTCGTCGTGTCCCCACCAACTCTCCCTGTGTGCGAAGAACTCGACCCCGTCGAGTAAAAGTCAACTCCGCTGTAGTACCTCTCAAACAAGTTCGGATCAAGCGGCTGCATCTCATCTCTAGTAATCCAAGAATCCTCTGATGATGGCAAATCTTTTCACTTGACTAAATATCTCTGATATCCGTTATTTCTAGTCGAGATTATCTGATCATCAAGAATCTGATCAATTTGCTCTTTTTTTGTGGAAGGCTGTGAAAGTGGATAATTAGGGGTAGGTTTTCTCTCAATGGGAGAAAAAGGCTCAAATGGATCACTGGGTATTGTTGTTGGTTCTTTGTAAGCCACCAGATCTGAAATATTAAATGTAGTATTGATCCCAAAATCTGACGGTAAATCAACCACATATGCATTTGATCTAAGCTTTTTTAATATTTTAAATGGACCGGCTCCACGAGCTTGTAACTTCTTAACGATCCCTGAAGGGAATCGCTTAGGTCTAACCCGAATCATCACATAATCACCTTCAGAAAATTCCTGTAGTCTTTTATGAGCATTCGCTAATGTTTTATAAGCCTTATTGCTGAAACTTATTCTTTTACTGATCTCTTGATGCAAATGCCTACTATGCTCGGCAAATAATTGTGCAGACTCGGAAACTCTATGGTGCAATGGTAAGGGAATAAGGTCAGTTGGGGTCCTATGCTTATAACCATGCACGACCTCAAATGGACTCATACCTATGGACCTATTGACAGAATTATTATATGCAAACTCAGCCCTAGGTATGATCAGATCTCAGTTCCTACCATTTTTTCCTGCCAGACACCTAAGAAGGTTTCCTAGACTCCTATTGACCACCTCGGTCTGGCCATCAGTCTGAGGATGATAAGCGGTTGAGAATTTTAACTTAGTTCCTAGGAGATGTCACAGAGTCTTCCAAAAATAGCTTATAAATTTTACGTCCCTATTCGAAACCATACTTTTAGGCAGCCCATGCAAGCGAACAATCCCATCAAAGAAGAGGCGAGCTATTCTAGAAGCGTCAGAGGTCTTCGAACAGGAAAGAAAATGCGTCATTTTAGAAAACCTTTCCACGCCAACACAGATTGGGTCGTGCCGTGTCACTGTTTGAGGCAGACCTAGAACGAAGTCAATACTCAGGTCCTGCCAAGGTCTATCAGGAATAGGTAAGGGTGTATATAACCCGGTGTTCTGCTTTTGCTGTTTTGCAACAGCACAAGTCCGAATGAGGTCTATAACGTGCTGAATGTCACGCATAGGAGGGAGACTATCCGGTAGATTATTAGGAAAGATCTCAGCAAACTCACTTAACAAGGGAATCACCTCAGGTGGGTGCTCAGCAGTGGGAGCCGCTTGGAGTTCATGAATGGCAACACTAATCTAAGTTTCCAGATACGGTTGCCGGTTGACATCTCTTCTAATTCGTCGATACGAGAAGCAAATTGTTGTGTGGAGGAATCAATATCTCGCCATTTGATCTTTGGGTTGGACAAGGTATGCCTTTAGACGGGAACTGAGCTTGGATGCTCTTGCTTTTAGAATGCACGCCGAATATCTTCCAGAGAAAAGCAAAAAATAGAGTGCAAATTTCGACGTGGAAAAATAGTGGAAAGCTAACGGAATGCTTACCCGGCCCAAACACACCCTCCTGATGTGATCTCTCTCTCGACCTCACTAGCGCTAATCATGTGGAGTTCTTTCTTCTTATCGGACTTTTTTGGTGCGGCTGTCGCTCGCTTTGAGGTCATTTGCGGTGGCGATAGACCGATCACGATACTATCAGTCTATCACCCTTGTACTTAAAAGCACAAGAGTTCGAGCGACCGAATAATGTAACATCTAGGTCATATAGCCAAGGCCGACCTAGAATCACACTTCCTACCTTCATCGGTAGTTCATCACACCAAATGTCCTCCTGATAAAAACTGAAATTGATAGGAACTCGACACCGATGCTTAACCTCGATGGAGGAAGCGTCGATCCACGCTACTCGATAAGGATGTGGGTGGTCGACCGTGGTCAACCCCACATACGAGACAGTCTTAGTGGAAATTGCATTAATATAACTTCCGTTATCGACAAGAATTTTGCAGATCTTTTCATTTATTTTAATGTATGTATTAAAGATCGAAGTCTTACGCCAGTCCTCGCTTTCCCTAGGCTGTCTCAGAGGAGTAGAATCAGTAGTATGATCGTGGACCTCTTGCTCGTACTCCTCAAATTCCTCCGCATATGCGGGGTCAGCTACATACGTCGGTTCTATGCCCTCAGCAAATAGAGGAATATCCTCAAGGACCTGCTCTATCATCAAGGCTTTAGAGGCACACTCAGCAGCAATATGACCAAAACCTTTGCATTGGAAATAACATAGCGGACGCCCAGTATTACCACGTGAGGACTCGCCGACTACAGCCTTACCCTTTTCCTCTTTAGAAAAAGGTGGGTGACTGACAGGAGCAGAAGTCGCAAACGGCTTAACACCTATAGGTGCTGGTCTAACAGAGGTATATCCTTCCCGACTATCAGTACGTCGAGGGACAAGAGGCTTCTGAAACCGCTCGTAGTCCTGGGCCATCTGATAAGCCTCCTCGAGCCTAGCGACACGACATAAATATAGCTTGCGTTGTATATCCTCCCTTAATCCAGCTCTAAACCTGGATCAGGTAGTAGTGGGACTCTCAGCCTCATCACATTGCATCATAAATTCATCGAATTTAACGATGTATTTAGTCACAGAGCGAGTTCCTTGCCTCAAGCGCTGCTACTGATCAAAGAGTCGATCACGATAAGTAATGGGAATATACTTTTTCCTCATGATCGCCTTGAACTCGTTCCAGTATTCAATTGGCTCTAGGCCACGACGCTGGCGCAAACTCTCAACGTTGCTAATGAACAGTCTAGCTTGCAAGGTGAGCTTCATTTTGGCAAACATGACCTTTCTTTGCTCACTCATAGTATACCACTGAAAATAGTGGTTCATACCATCCTCCTATTCTAAGTACGCTTTGGGATCTAATGTCTCATCGAAGTTAGGGGCTTCCACCTTAATACTACGCAGGTAGTTTTCGTCAGGATCACGGGGCTCATAGGCCTGACCAGTAGACTGGTGAATAGCCCTCCTAATCGTAGGCTCTCTCCTCGGCTGATCGACCTCAATTTCTGAAATATGGGTGCGTTGTTTAACCTCAAAGCGGGCTACTCGATCACTTATCTCATCCAATTTATTTTTCATATCATCTAGACAGTCAGTTCTAGCCATGAGAGTGGTCAACATAGCCTCTAATTTGGGATCCATGGAAATATGGGAACTAGACCTAGTGTATTCTAAACCAGACCTAGTGGGCATATACAAACAGGAATAAATATGCCTAAATGCATCCTATTCCAACTATGCTCTGTTACCAGATAATGCGGGACAATATGCATGATGCAATTCTAATTAGAGATCAGTAAATAATTTAACAGAATAAACATAAAATTTATCGATGAATATTACTGATGATAGTTATGTAATAATTAAGAAATTACAAGTTCAAGAAGTAAATCGACTTCAAATATTTAGAAATAAGCCCAAATAATATCTAGTAAATTTACCAAATGATTTAGGGCAACTATATCTCAACAAGCCAAAGCCTGGGTACGCAGCAATATAGGCAGCCTCACAATGTAATATTACCCAACAACAATTTAATCACACAGTAATATTCAGGTCACACAGGTGAGCAAATCAAACAGTCTCAATAACAGATGTTATTACGAGATTTCAAAATATATTCAAAAATATTCAGTTGATGTTCAGATTTACCTCAAGTCGAGATTTCATTACCACTGGGACGAGTAAAAGCGACCGAAGCTGATGGTGCCGAGGCGGACGAGTGGCGAGGCAGAATCGCCTAAGCTGAGCGGGCAGTGAGGAGGTAGCAGACAGGAAAGGGGAGGCGGCGACGACGGCGACGACAAATTGGTGCGGGTGTGGCGAGGTCAAACTGAGCAAGAGCACGGAACCGCAAAGCACTGGAGCGGAGGCGGCAAAGCTGCGCGGCTGAGGCAGTGGGCACAAGATCGCTGGCTCTCGCGGGTAGCTAGCGGGCAGCCGAGAGTCGAAGGCGAGGCTGACGGAGCGCGTCGCCGTAGCGCACTGGCGAGTGAGACTGTCGAGCAGCAGAGAGGAGGTAGAGCGGGGCGACCGGCGGGTAGGGCTGCTTATTGGACTAGTTCGACCCGGAATCGGACCAAAATCGGTCCAGTAAGAATCGGTTCGGTCCAGAACCGGTTGAATCGGACCGGTTCTAACCGGTTCCGGGCCGCAGAAATTGAATCGGAACCGGTCCGGTTCATTTTTAAAAAAAAAAAAAATTGGGGGCAGCGCCCGCGCGGTCGCTACCCCCGCCTCCATGTAATCTGCAGCTGGCAGATTACATCTGCCAGCTGCAGATATTATTAAAAAAAAAATTCTTTTTAAAATTGAACGATCATTTGACCGTTGCAGCAATTTGCAAACGATCAAATGACCGTTTTAAGGTCATTTTTGACTTTTTAACATGTATTGAACTTTCTATAAATAGTACAATTTTTGTTATGATAATTCGTATAATTTTCATCAAATTTTTCCGTTCTTCTGCTCTGTTAAAAAATCTGCAAACACGTTTTAATGGCTTCCCAACGTCAATTCTCTGGCGGTTCTTCCTCAAGTCGCCAAGGGAATGTTGATCTGAAGTATGTTCCGCAACTCGATCGTCTTTCTGCACTCGATGAGAACTTTGACGAAACTTCAGAATCTGATCTCGATCTATCTGCGGAACATGATCCTGAGGCAAGTGGAGATGTTGTCACCGGCACTGGCCTGTCAACGCAATCATCAAGTATCTCTAACAAGTCTCGGACAAAACGCAGTAAGGTATGAGATTTTTTTTATTTACAAATTAAACCGAATAGCAATTCGAAGAGACCTGAATATGTCGCTATTTATAAAATTTGTAAAAATCAATATTCATACAAACAATGTGGTACCGGTGGTGGGCCTGGTACATTTAAGAAACACCTAGTTAGATTTCATAAGTTTGATGAAAAAACTTGTCAACCTACTACTATAGAGCCAACCCAAAAACAACTCAATCCACAGAGTGGATCTATACCGTGGGCTTTTAAAAATGATAAAGCACGTCGAGGTTTAGTTCGATTTGTAGTACGAACCGAACAACTATTTACTATATGTGAGATAGACCGATTTTTAGAATATATTGTTCAATATTCACAGCCTCAATATACCCGTATTTCTAGGCATACACTTAAAAAAGATTGTATGTCAATGTACGATGAATATAGAAAATCTCTTATCGAACACCTCAGTAATATTAGTTATAGGGTTAGTTTAACATCTGATATTTGGACTAGTATTAGTGGCACGAGTTATTTAGTCGTTACTTGTCATTGGATCGATGGACAGTGGGGAATGCAGAAACAGATATTATCCTTAGATGTATTAGATGAGACTCTTACGGGTTCAACCATTTTTTCTTACATTCGTAATGTTTGTAAAATTTATGGTATAGAAAATAAAATTTTTAGTATTACTTTGGATAATGCCTCGAATAATAATTCTACAGTTAATTTTTAAGGCTTCCTCTTTATGGTTCTCTTTTTCATGTTAGATGTGCATGTCATATAATTAATTTATGTGTTTCTAGTGCTTTTAATTCCGAACATTTAATTATCGATAAATTTAAGCATGTTGCAAAATGGATTCGTTTAAATTCAAATGTTAGGCGTGAATGGAAACGTGTTTGCGTAAGTGCCGGAATAAATTGTGTAAAATTTCCATTACATGTAGAAACTAGATGAAATTCACTCCATCATTTGTTCGAATCACTTTTACCGTACGAAGATTTGCTAACTGCGTTTTACAATTCATATATACTTAATCATGACCTTCAATTACATTTTTATGATTGGATTTTTTTAATTTTTTTTTTTGAATTATTGTCTATTTTTAAGGAGTCAACTAAAAATTTTTCAGATAGTTATTATCCAACTTCATCTATTTTTCTGTCTTATGTTTTTCAAATGTTTCAAAAAATTTTAGAGTTTAGATTAGATCCAATTCTAAAAACTTTTGTTGCTACATGAAATTAAAATTTAGAAAATATTGGGAAAAAAATTCACTTTTATATTCAATAGCTGCTATTCTTGATCCTCGTCAGGGAACCGAAGCTATTGAAACTTTTTACGCGAAATATTTTTAATTTCTTGGGGAGTAATACTGATGTCGAAAAAGCATCAGTTTTTACAACTCTCCAAAAGTTATTTTCTCTTTATTACAGTGAGCAGGTTGCGAGCAGGAACGTGGAACATGTGGAAATACAAACAGCAACAAAGAAAAAGCTCGGCATTTTCAACGTTCTTAGGTCGGCGGCAGCAAAGGAAAAGGAACTGTTGGAGAGCAATCGACAACACAGAATCAAGCCCCTACAAATTTGAACGAGTTGCAATCCTATTTACATCTCGCGGAAAAATTTGATGATAATATGAGTTTGTTGGAGTGGTGGAAAAGCTCGTGAAAGCAATATCCCGTTTTATCTGCTTTTGCACGAGATGTACTAGCAGCACAAGCTTCAACTGTAGCTTCTGAATCAGCATTTTCCACCACTGGAAGAATAGTAGGAGATTACAGAAGTAGTTTGTCTCCTACAACCCTTTGCATGCTTACCTGTCTACAGGATTGGTTTGCTGCTGAGTCACGAAATCAACAATATAATTTCGTGGACGAATCTAAGGATAACAGTTCAGAAGAAGAGGAGTACTCGAGAAGAATTTTTTGTAATTACGATGAATAAATTTTTTATGTATAATATTTGTAAATATTTTCGTTAATATTAGTAAAATTTCTTAGAATTTTTTTTATGTTAATTTTGTCAGAAATATTACAAAATATATAATTTTTTTTATAAAATATATAAATAAATATATTTTTTAATTAATTTACCCGATTGACCCGACCCGACCCAATTATCTGGATCCGGACCGGACTCGGACCGGATCCAAGGCCACCTAACTGGTTTCGGACCGGATCCGAAACCGGTTGGAACCGGACCGGACCGGTTCCAAGTCCAACCGGACCTAAAAACGGTGGAACCGGACCGGTTCCGGTCTGGTCCGGTAACCACTCCTACCGGCGGGGCGGCGTCGAGGTCGCCGGTGTTGTCGGTGGCCGACGGATCGGCTGGAGCAGAGGCGGCAGTAAGTGAGCGCCTGTAGGTGGCGCTTGGGCATACAGGGGCACCGAACAGCGGAGCGGAGGCGGCAGAGCCCCGCGGTCGGAGCGGTAGCGGCGATCGCCGGCGCTCGCCGGAGGTTGGTGGGTCGGCTGTGGCAGAGGCGGGGCGGGTGGCCAAGGCGGGGCGGGTGAGTGCATGGGTGTCGCGCTCGGCAGAGATGGAGTCGGGACTATTCTCGGGAATTAGGGCGGGAAAATTACATACAGGTGCCTGGACTTAAAATAAGCTTTAGAACCGCGTTGTCAGATCCATATTTAGCTTGACTTGGCTTGATCTCTATTTTCTAAATATAAATAATATATTCAATCATTTATCGTAAATTTTATAACTTTTACATAAATAGGTATTAGTTGTGATTAAAATATCTGTTATGTGACCTTGTGGTATGATTAACTCAATTTTTAAATTCTGGCTGAAGCAATTATTTATTGAGATTATCTTTTATCTTGAAGGTTGTCTTTCATTTGTCCTTGGGATGGATTTTTACTTGATGGTAGCTACTTTTAAGATTATTGAGAAAATAGTAGCTCTGGCCATCATATTTAGCCATCTTCTTGGCCCTCAAAAGTCATCGTAAGGAAGCTCATTGTTCTTTCTTATTTCAAATAGATTTACTGTATCATTTCTCAAAAGTAGAAAAGAGTCGTTGGTATCTTTTACTTTCTCATGAGGTGCAATGGGTCTCACAACTTGTCCTGACAAGGCTTCAGATGCGCGATGCAATACCCAAATGGGTGTTTGATGGCACTTGGGAAGTCAACATGAAACGGAGCAAGGTGGGCTGCTAGGCCCTAGATGACAGATGGATCCATGGACAAAGATGCAGTGCATCACGACTTCATGATGGAAGGGCAGCGATGGTGAAGGAAGAGGCGGTGCATCGAGTGGTTGAGAATGGCAGAAGAGATGGAGATGGGGAAAGGAATCAATTTGAAGAGGAAAAGAGCTTTACCGAGGAAGGGGTTTAGGGATTTTCACCTAACGCCATGCTCTTTCCTGTCCAAGATATTGATTTAAGGCTTTTAACTTGGCTCGAACATCAAAGATCAATCGATAGTTGAATTAGATTTTGAATTGATCTCGATTCAATCCAAGCAAGCCGACTAACTAGCCATTTTTATGGCTCGAGGTGATTTTTGTAGATCTCATTTTGAGTTGAAATAAGATTGGATCAAGTCAAAATTGGTTTGATTTAAAAAATAAAAGAAATTATTTATGAATATATAAATACATAACTTGCTTTATGTTAGTTATTATATAATAGTATAATGGATGGTTGCATTAGAATTTTCTTTATTACTTTTGTTTAAATCTTATTGACTATAGATTATTGCTTTTTATTCTTGTTCTTAACCATTAGATCAAGATTGACTGTCGTAATTTAAATTGATTGAATAAAAATTACTTTTATACTAAGATTTTGATTAAAATTTTAAAAACTAATAAAAAAATACAATCAATTTTGTCTCATATCGAGCTTGAATTGATAACAAAGAAGTCAAGCCTAGCTCAGATTGAGATCAAATTGAAGTTTTCTTATTCATATTTTGAAGTTGATCAAGCTCGAATCGAAAACTTTCAATTCAAGCTTAAGTCTAGGTTAGATCGGCTTGAAATCGGATTGTTGACGGTCTTATATTGATTAACTCAAGATTCATATTTCCTCATGGAAAAAGCATGTTTCTATTTCATTTAGCATTAGACAAATATGATATCATGGATTTGTTTATATTGACCTTCATACATAATCTAAATAAAGAAAAATATATATTATACTATATTTTACACAAATGCCACTTACAGACACAACTAAGAAATAGGTAATATAAAACAACTGTCATACATACTAGAAAATAAAATTCATCTTAAAATAGAATATCCTATCTATAAAAATAAGCCTAATATGGGGGAACACTCATTTAGCTAAGTCATTTATTTGCAACAACTATCTTTTCAAATGTTTCTCTCACTATCACTTGAACTAAATCAAGGTGATACGATTACATCTCAGCCATTGATGCTATCTGCAGTGAATTGAAGATTTGCATCATGAATCATGATATCCTCACCAATATCATTAGAAAAATGTGGCTTTCTCCTTACTCTTTTTATTATTGTGACTTTGTTCTCCTTGCCAGAAAAATTATTAGATTCGGGTAGTGTGCCACCCAATATTTTCAGTGGCCAATGAGGTGGCGCCGCATGGCTATTACTAGTCACGCGTGCACCTGCTTCAACAAACAATAGTAATAGAGCTATTATGCTAAATGCAAATATAAAAATATTAAGTATGAATATAAATGTGCTAAGTACGAATATAAAAGTGTTGTATACGAGCAATAAGTGCCAAGTGTGGACTGTATGCTATTTAATAAAAATATAATAATAATATACATGAGACTATGTTGCTAATATTTAGTACTATACAATCTATACATACTAATATATAACTCATGCTTTATATTTTTCTCATATTTAACACTTTCACTTTTTTATTTATTATTATAATTTCTATACTTATTACCATTTTGTTATATGCAGTTTATACTAAGCATTGCTATGCTCATATGATTTGTATTTAGCATTATTTATTTTATATTTAGTATTTTTATATTTGTACTTAGTGCTATGTATTTTGTGTTTAGTAATTTTATAATCATATATTACTCATACGTAACATTATATACTCTATACTTAGCATTTTTATGATCATACTTAGTATCATATATTTGTATTTAATATTTTTATGATCATATATAGATAATATTTAGCACAATATAATTTGTATTTAGTACTTTTATGATCATACTTAATATTATACTTAGATTATATTTATTTGATATACTATTATGCTTCGTTGGTGGAGGAGGCGCAAGTGCGCCCGCAATGGTCATGCAACACCACCTCATTAGCCATTGAAAATATAAGGTAACGTGCAGCTCAAACTTAATAATTTCTCCATATTTAGGGCCCTTGTTAATCAATTGACAACCAGATCACTAGTGTTTCTCTTATTTTATTCTTTATAAGTTCAATGCCCACCTTCTCTCTAATATAATCATTTGTAATTTAATGTATTGTATTGTGACCACTTATCTAAGCAACCACTTTTTTTCCCTTATTTAAGCACCCACTTATTAATTACATAAAGCTTATGAACATTTTATCACTTATACTAACACATTCTCTCGTATAGGTCTATTGGTGTGGATTGTATCAAAGAAAAGTTTTGCTGGTTTTTCGGAGAAAGATGATCCTGATACACTGAATTCCTTGATTTTTGTTTCTGTTTTCTGCTGGGAAAATATGTGGCTTATTGCTTGAATTGTGTAGTACATTAAAAAACACTGGCAACTTACTGGTCAACTATAAAAATTAAAATAGTAAGTTATAAATAACTTGTTTTGACCACCCACATCTTTAAAATTTACACCTACCGCTCAAATATATGTGAATGACTTGTTCTTCCCCAAATTTGGAAATTACATATAGGCCCCCCCAAAATCCACATGAACATTAAAAATCCACATAAACATAACAAATTCAATTCATTTGGAGGCCTACTGATAAATTAGAGATTTGGGATAAAAACGCATGATGTATGAGTAATTTAGGGGTTTGTACGAAATTGCCCCTTTATGTTCACTTTATTAGAGATGATATGGTTCTAAAATATAATAAGAGGAAAAGATCATGAAGAATACCATGATAAAGATAGTCATGAAAAGTATTACATTGATGATTTGGATATGTGTAAAGCATGAAGATCAACTTATTGGTTTCAGAAAGAGGAATAAACATAAATAGTCTAAAAATTTGGTGTTTAAAGTGCCATGAAAAAGGTTTGTTTGAATTCAAATGAGCATCAAAACCTTAACCGAAATGGCTGAACTTGTGACCTGTAACATGTGCAGGTTGCTGAGAGGATTGGAGTTCTTGTCAGATGAGTGGCTTGTGCAGCAGTAAGGAACTATCTGGTGTTCCAGCAATCTGCATTGGGTTCCTCTAATCCTTGAACCCCTACTAAAATCTCTTCTGTAGGGTGCATGTATAGCTTTCCATCAAGAATATTAGGGTAGAAGAAGAGATGAGTTTAGAGGAATTGTAGATCTTTGCCATGGTGTTTTAGCATGATTGTAGTTTCTTGTAATCATAATAATGAGAGCTCATCTTTATCATTTCCTTCTGTTTAGTTTCCTTGCTGTACTAATCAAAGGCAAAGAGTTTCCTTCGCGCGCTCTCTCTCTCTCTCTCTGTATAGATCTTGTTATTGTTGGTTGTGTTTTAAGCTTTTAACTCGGAGATCAACAACAACAACAATAACAACCAAGCCAATATCCCACCCTGAATCCTTTGTTTTCACTTTAACTCGGAGATCATCGTAAAAAAATTCATCACGCAGAAATGCTCTCTGATACACACATAAAAGCTATTTCAGAAGTTGAACCTTGCACGTCAAGTGCAGAAGCTCAAAAAACTGAAAATTTTGGTGTCATCATGCAGAAGCTAGAAAAGACTTGTTCTAAATTGTGGAATTTATGGTTTATTTGATTGAGATAGTTGTATTCAACACCTAAAAATCTCTCTCTGGCTACTAGAAAAAATTGTTCTATGGATCAAGGAATTTATCAATGATGTTCTCATATTTACATGTTGATTTTAGTCTAAATTAATTTTGAGCTGGTTATTTTCAAAGGCCTCATTTAAGGATTTTGAGGATAATGATCAGGTATGGTATAAAACTTCAATATTATTTTGGCGTATTCAGTTGTATATTATTTTTAAAAATGGCATTCACGCGTACTATTTATATTTTATAAATATTAGTTGTATTGACTTTTTTATTTTTGGCATTTTACTTATATATTACTTGAAATATTATTCATGCTCACATTTATTTTTTTTTAACGTTTTTTTGAAGAACATTTATTTTTTAAATGAATTAATTTAAAAGACTGCAAACAATTTTTAAAAAATAAAAAGTATTTTGTTTTTGATAGAAAAAAATAAAAAAAAAATTGTAAAAGAACAAAAAAGGCACAACGGCTGGGCCTGCAGGATGTGCGACAAATTCAGTCGAGCGGGAAAGAAACAAAAAGAAGTACGGAAGGTCTAATACCGGAAGTTGGAAGCCCGAACAGCGCTACTGCTCCATAGATCTTCGTCCCCTTCGTCCTTTCGCCGATCTTCTCATCGCTGCAGCTCCAGCGCACGTTCATGGCGGCTGTAAAAGGACTCGTGATGTTCGTCTCAGCTGCGGCGGCAGCTCTTTTGGCTGTCATCGTCTTCCAAGTCCTCAATCCCTTGTGTAAGTGAAGATCAGAAGGTCTCCATTTTCTATAGTCATTTGTGCGAGCCTCAATTCCACTAATCTATTGCTGATTTCAACTTAGGGAGACCTTTACCATGGGTTAAGGACTCGACGGCTGACTTGGTGGTGAGGAACGCCACGATCTACACCAGTGACGCCTCGATCCCCTTCGCCGATGCCATGGCCGTTCGGAACGGCCGGATAATTCGAGTCGGAAGTTCTGCTGCGGTTCAGGTAATGCTTCTCTTCTTCGCTATCCATTTGCCTTTATTACAACTTTACTTCCGCATAGTTTACCCATAGATGTTTCCGTATCAAATTTGTTTCTCAATTTAGAGTGCTCGTATCTATTTAGAGTCGGTTGTTGCAAGTGCAGGACCTGATAGGCTATAGGACGCATGTGTTGGATCTTGGAGGGGAAGTAATCCTGCCTGGATTTATAGATTCTCACGTGCACCTACTCTTTGGTGGCTTGCAGGTATTTTATTAGTATCACACCTTATACACCGCTTGAAGATGTTAGAATTTTCACCTAAATGTTTATTCTGTTCATTTACTTCATAGACTGCTGCAAAGAAGAAATACAATAGTAGTTATTTTCTCAGTCAGCAAGGAAGCCTAGAAGCTGATTCCACTGATTTTTTTAAACCTGGATTTTTTCTGTTCCTTATATGATTGTCTGTTATGCATTCCATATACAAGCAACCTACCATTGATATTTTGTTGAGACCTGCTATGCAACCTTGATATATGACAAATACATAGCCCCAAAGATAACTTTTGGATTTTATCCACTGAATTATTCAATAGATAATTCACTGGATAATCTGATGGATTAACCTAAATGTAGCTTTTAGCTATTTTTGGTCAGATATTGGTGCACGCATAGCATTTTTCTATTTCATTTTTTGACAGAAGAAGAGTATATTTTTTAGATTACTCTGGTTGCATTACCTTTTCACACTTAAAAAATTAAAAGCTGCTGTTATATGTTTCAGTGGTAAATTTTACTTTGTTTTGGATTCAACTGTACCTTAAAATCAGATGGGGTGTGTTGAGCTTCGAGTTATCAGGAGCCAGGAGGATTTTGTTAAGAGGATCAAAGAAGCAGTTCAAAGTTTGTATTTTCTGATTTACCTAAATCTTTTATACTCTTATCATCTTGCTGGTTGCTTGGTTTATGGATTTATGTTAGCAGAGGTAAAAGTAATTGAGTGTTAACTATTGTCATTGATACAATTCTCACTTTTGACTTGGAACTGCAATTTGTAATAAAAGTTTTGGACTAACTAATTCTTATAACAACCAATGTTTATATTGATCTTTATTGGAAAAGGAAATATTGATTTGATAATCAACTTCAAAGTCAGAAGCTATTCAACAAGTTAATTTCTCATGGTTATTGGCAATTGAAATATTGATAGCGATAGTTAACTTAAATGTAGGAAACAACTGAACTTGTAATTTCCCTTTAGTTAAGAACTACCCGTTGGAAGGTTGATATGGCCAAACATTAATTTGTAGAGAAGAACTTGCATGGTCATCTAAGAAATTCATCAGAATTTCCTTTTTCTGAAGCCTGTAGTCATCAAATTTACTACGATTGACATGCTATAGATAAGCTTCCGGGTGACTGGATTTTGGGTGGTGGTTGGAACAATGATGTTTGGGGTGGAGACTTACCTACTTCTGCTTGGATAGATGATATTACAGGTGAAAACCCGGTAGGTGCATACTGTTATTTTATGGAAACTTATATTGAACTTTTAAGATTATGTGGGGGGAATCTTTCGTTATTTCCAGGTATGGCTTTCACGCATGGATGGGCATATGGGTTTGGCCAACTCCCTGGCCCTGAAAATTGCTGGGATAACCAACTCTACTGTGGACCCTGTAGGAGGAACGATCTTGAGAACAACAAATGGAGGTAAAGTTTCTATTCACTTTGTTACATTGATTCTTGAGAAAAAATGGTGCTTTATTTACATTATGAAGATTGATATGTTGCCAACAGTAAAAAGTTATGTTTGTTTAAGTCTGACCAATGAAATAAAAATACATTTTTGAAGTAGAATAATACTTTTGTGGATAGTATAAACATGCAGAATTTTGAAGATATTGCTCTAATATACTTTATCTTTCTATGTACCTGTTACATTTGGAGTCTTGGACTACCTTCAACCTCTACCGAAGACTGTTAACAATTTGATTTCGAGCTCGAGATCAAATTGAACTAAAATTTAACGGATTGAGATCAAATTGATAGCAAGCCAACTTGATTTCGAGCCTGATCAAGTCGAATATAATTGAGCTAGATCCAGCTCGAATTCTTTTGGGCCAGCTAGAAATTCTCACTTTAAAACCAACTTTTTATAGGCTTAGATAATTATTTTAATAACAAAAATCATAATTTTGATTAAGACTTTAGGTTAATTGCTGTATCTAATGAAATTATTTGATCAAATTAGAAAAATATGTGGAATTTAGTGTTTAGAACATAGATCCAAGAAAAAGACAAGCACTAGATGGCCAAGGAATTTAGAAACTCATCATAGAATAACTGAACAGCCAAAGAACAAACATCATAGGGCACCATCATAAGTAATAGAAATTTAGAATTCAGAAACTCATCGTAGAATAATTGAATGACGAAGGAGCAAGCAAATAGTGAACTAAATCTTTAAAACCACGAAATAGCAACTTGCAAAATTGATCTACTTGATTTACATCCACAACCAAGCTTTCCAGTTGCCCCATCCCCAACTTCTCAAAGCAGAGATCCAATAAAAAACATCATAGAGCACTGCAATAGTCCAAGCATTAAAGAATATATCATAATACTACATGCAAAATAAAAGGAAAATTTCAAAAACTATTTCAACGAGTCATTCTATGATCTACGCTCAGTTCCATCTACAAGTAGGCCATCGTAGTATTCGAGAAAACAAAGATGGCGACTGTTGAGATGGAAAGACTAAGAGAACCAAAGAAGAGAGTAAGCACGAACCTTAGATGAGGGTCTGATGAGAAAAAGAGCGAGAGATATAGAGAGAGGAGATGCAAGTTCCTTTGTATCCCTGGGCTGTGGATCTCAGTGCATGAGGAGAAAGAGAGGGAGAAGAAGGGAAGATCTTAGGGCAAAGGCATGGCTAATAAGCGAAGAAGGCAAAACTCGAAAGAGAAATATGAAAAGTTTTTCAAGAAAAAGAGAGAGACAGAAGATTATGAATTTAGGGCGAACCGGCGATGGGAAATATTCGCCTTAATATATTTTGACAATTCCTAAGGTTATTGCCATCCGTTCCTAAGATTAAATCTGACCGTAGGGGTGTGCAACATGACCTGAAGAATTGAGAAGTGACCCAGAACCAAACCGAACCGAAGAATTTGGGTCGGGTTTAAATCAGTTAGGGTCGGTTCTTTTTTTTAAAATATTCAGAACAGATTATATGATCCGCTCCTTGGGTTTAATGTATAGTTTGAATAGAAGCGAACCGATCCAATTTAGATGTGTGGTAAAATAAAAAACTCGAAAATAATTTTTACTAATCACTCTAATTTAATTTCTTTACAATTTAATTTTAATTTTTTTTTCAGCATTATTTTCATGATTTCATTCTATTTTCTTAGTATGATTTCTCCTCAATTTTTTTCTTTAACTTATTTTTATTATTATCATTACACGGATGATGTAAAATATTTTTTTTTTACAGTTCATAATTAAATTTTTAGTTATTCGTTTATTATATTACTCCAATTTAAATCTCTTTTTTACAATCACTATAGTTCTATCATACACATTCTTTCTTATTAAAAAAACATTCTAAATTTTAATATTATTATCATGAATTCATGATATTTATTAAAAGATTTATGTTTGCGAATTAAAGATTATTTATTAGCCCGAAACCCAATCCGAATACAATTGTTTTGGTTTAATTTGGGTCCATGGGTGCTTGGGTCAGATTTGGTTCCACATATAGTGGAACTGACTTGGCTTGGGTCGGGTACATAACAAGTGTAAAACAAAATTGAACAGACCTATGCACACCTCTACTAGATCGTCCATTACAAAGTAAAGGGTTAAAAAATGTATTTTCAACTTCGAAATAACACCTAAAAGGAGCAGCTATGACTACTAACTGTTGGGCCATGGCATTCAACAGTAAGACATGCTGCTTAACTGAAATAAACATACAACTTGTTATAATTATATATATTTTTAAAATAGAGTCGATCTTGAGTCGGATTGATCCAATTCATAGTCAAAATGAGGTTGGCTCAAAAAAAAACATTGAGCCAGATAAATGGCTCATTAGTCAGCTCATTTAGATCTATTTGATTTTCGATCGATCTTCAGCCTTTGAGCCAAATTAACAACTGTACCTTTACCTTCAGATATGCACAGTATGTGAGATTCGCTCCCTAATCTTTACTTTTTTTTTGTTTATGGGTTGTATAAGCAGTTTTTGATCTAACTCCATTGAATTAATAATTCTATGCATGTTGATTAAATTGCCTTATAGTTCTTGTTATCTTCTGGTGTTGAATGTAAATATCCTGATAGTTCTTGTTATCTTCTGGTGTTGAATGTAAATATCCTGATAGTTCTTGTTTACTTTCACTTGTAGAACCTACAGGCTTGCTGATCGATTCTGCCATGAAGGTTGTTCTTTCCGTAATCCCTGAGATCTCAATCCATGAAAAACGAGATGCTTTGATTATGGCAAGCAAGTATGCCTTGTCAAAGGGGGTGACTACAGTAGTTGATATGGGAAGATACTTCACTGGAACAACTATTAATCAATCTTGGCAAGATCTTTCAGGTTAGTATTCACAAATACCTTGTGCCATGAACCTTAAAAAAAAAAAACTGTGCCATGAACCTTATGAGTTTTCCACTCTCTAAATAATTTGCTGGTATCGTAGAGCTTAGATCTTCTACAACACGAACATCAAAGTATGACATGAAATATAAAGTATATAATGGTTGTTGAGATCTTCCTGGAATGATGCCACAATAGGCATATCGCCCCATCCGATTTAGGGGCTAAGGCTGGACAATTCGATCAAGCGAGGAACATCCTGTCCATTCCTTTTGGAATCGGATGCCCAAAGAAATCACCTCGCCCAAATGGCCGGGGTGATGCAGCGAAAATCGATTCACCCTAATTCAAGTCCAAGTTTGTTTTGTGATTTACTTATAAATACCTTACATGCATCCAACCCTAATATATTTTGATCATTTTGGGCTGTTATAAGAATTGAGAGTGTGAGATTGTAAATTACCCTCTCTGAAGATCTTTGAAAAATAGTGAAATTTTTTTTTGTGTGGCCATAATGTTTTTTTGAATTTGAGATTTTTTATGTACAATTGATGTTCCTTTGTTTCTTATTCTTTCTTTTGTGATTCACATCGAGTTTTCTTATATGGCTTGTGATTTTTGATTGCTTTGCCACTGCATTATTCTGGGACTTATCCTGGAGTTTGTTTACTAAGCGGGTTTCGAATCCCTAACAATTATTTTCAGAACAAGGTTCAGATTGCTTGGTTGAACGGAACAGTGAGAGCATGCATATAGGATGTGAAGGTGAAGATTGATCGGTTAGAGAGAACTTGGATTCTGAAAGATGTAGATAGAGGATCTGTAATATCAAAAGTTAAATCTACTTTTGGCAGGTGAGAAGCCAGAATCGATGAAGCAAAAGGAATAAATCTTATGAATTGTTAGGCGCTAGGGATGATCAGACTCATATTGATGAGGAATGCGACTTTCAATATTGCCAATGTGGAGACGATGATGGGTTTGATGAAGGCTTTGTGTAATATGTATGAGAAGCCTTCAACATTAAATTAGGTATATTTGACTTGTCATTTGTTCATTCTAAAGATGACTGAAGGATCTTTTATCACTGAACACATAAACGACTTCAATGGTATCACAACCCAGTTGAATATTTAAAAATAATAATAATCTAAATTAAATTGGTGATGCAAAAGTATAAAACAATATATTTGATAAGTTAAAAAGTTTGAAATGTAGTTATATTAATTAAATATAAATAAATTAAATTTACATTAAGTTTAATCCAAAATATATTTTAAAAAGTTTTTTTAAAAATTTATTAAAAATACGAATTTCTTTGTTTAAATATGGATTAAATCTAAAAACTTATAAATAAGTAAACTAAATTGATTAAATAAAATATTATAATTTTATTTATTATATGCTCTATTTATTTGTTTTGTCTTTATTTATATACAGATATTATTTTTATTTATATTAACTCATAATAATAATTATTTTAAAAAAAATATTATAAATACCCTAACTATTTTAAATATATTTAAAATTATATAAATGATATTTTTATCTGAAATTATACAATAGAATCTGAATCTTGTGGAAGAGATAAGTTAAGGCTGCCCAAGTGATAAAGGCTTACTAGAATTATGGGAAGAAGAGTTTTCTACGAAGAGAATGTAAAGCCCCAAAGAAAAGCCAAAGTCATGTTGGTTTAAAGAGGATCAGGATGCTTTGATATTTAGTGTGGATAATCCGGTTGAGTCTTAGATATTACACTTGAGTGCGTTCTACTCCACCTCATGCAACAATCTGTTGTAGAATTTTACTGTTGAGAAGTTTGGAAAGGTCTATGTTGTGGATGATAAGCCTTTGAAAATTACAAGGAAAGGTGACAGACATGTTCGTGCATGGAATGGATCGCTTTGAAAGCTACAAGATGTCTGGTATATTCTTGACTCCAGAAAAATTTGATTTCCATTGGTCTGTTAAGTAGCACAAGTTATAGGACTATATTTGGGGATAGCTCTTGGAGAATCGTGAAGGGTGTTGTGGTTGTGGTAAAGGGAAAGAAGTGAAGCACAGTTTATATGACCGATGAAAGTAAGAATACTATTGATATTGCTAGCATAGAGAAGAGCTTAGAGTTGTGGCATTCCAAGCTCAACCATATGAGCAAGAAGATAATGCAAGCAATGACGTCAATAGGTTATTTTCCAAGCTGAAATCTGTGGATGTTAATCTTTGCGAATACTGTGTTCTGAGCTAGTAGAGGATGAGTTTTGCTAGATTTGGCGATGATCCATGTGCTAGCAAGTTAGAGTTGATTCATACAGATTTTTAGGGACCTACTCTAATACATTCTCTTGAAGGATCTTGTTGTGTAACTTTCATTGATGACTCTATAAGGACGGTTTTTATTTATTTTCTGAGAAATAAATATGAAGTTTTCGTACTTGTAAGAAGTGGAAGACTGAAATAGAGAATGAAAGTGGTTTGAAGATCAAGTGTCTCGAATCAGATAATGGTAGTTGTATAAAAGCAAGATTTTCAGAGAATTATGTGAAGAAAATGGCATCAAGTTGAGCAAAACACTATCGAACAAGCGACAATGAAATAGAGTTGCAGAGAGGATGAATTGGTCTGTCGATGAACAATATTGCCCAAATCCTTCTGAGCAAAGGTGGCTAGCACATCAATATATTTACTTAATAGAGAACCTTCAAATTTCCTAAATTTTAAATTACAGAAGAAAAGTGGACAAAAAAGAAGGTAGATCTTGCTCACTTGAGGATGTTTGGTTATCTTTTTTATATGCATGTGGATGCAGGGAAGAGAGAAGCTAAATTGCAAGGCTTTGACGTGCTATTTCATTGTCTACAAAGATAATTAGTGTGATTTGGATTTTGGGATGAATTGGATAAGAAGGTTATCAGAAGCAATGATATAATTGTTGGCCCTTAGGTCTTCCCAAGAGAGGGTGAATTAGGATAAAAAAAATTTAAATAAATTATGATTACAAAATTAACAGCATAAAAATTGCATGCACAACCAAGTATTCAAGAAAGATAAGAAACTAATTAAAGCTATAGCGAAAATCGATCAAACAGAGCACAAAAGAGCAAATTGGTTGATTTAGGCAAATTGACCAAAACAATAAGATTAACACAATAACAGCTCAAAATAAAAATTATGAGAGATACGATTTAGATATTATATAAATTAATTATATTAAAATAGTTTGAGCTTATTTTTAAGTTAAAATCAGATTTAATATATGTATATATTAATCAAATTTTAACGAGCTAAAGAGGAAAGAAAAATGCATAAGCGATTTATTGTGGTTTGGCTCCCCGCTTAGTCCACTTGTCACGCTCAAGTGAGATTTCAGTCTACTAACACACTGACTTTTTAATGAGAACTAAAGCCGAACAAACCCAATTACAAACCCGTCGGCTTTTTTAGGAACTAAAGCCGACCAAACCTTGCAAATGCACCATCCTTTTCTAGGAACCAAAGCCCACCAAATCTTACAAACTCACCGACTTTTTCTAGGAATCAAAGCTGACCAAACCTTATAATGAATTTTTACACAGGAAAAATTCTAACCCACATACCTTCCCACTTAATGGGAAAAATTAAACACATTCACTAAGGGAGGGAATAAGAGAATAGAGAGAGTTGCTAGTCTAGCTAGCTAATATTATAACTTGAGAACAAGTGAACCAAATTACAAAAGGAGCTTTATACGCGTAAAGATTTGCCAAGAGAAAACTCGAGAAATTTGAAAACTATTTAAAAATTGAAAAGAAGCTAGATCTTGAAGAGAAACATTTGTTTACAAAAACTTAGGATGCTCAAACAAGGATATCTTCAAGTATAAGCAAGCAAACTTTAAGAAAACCTCAAATAATCTTTACCAAAATAAACACTTACTGATTTTAGTGAACACAAATTGCAGGAAACAGAGAACCTGAAATTATCTGCCAGCAAAATAGATGAGTGCAGTTTCAAGTTTTGCTTTGTTGCTAGCCAAAACGTTCTCCAAAAATATTCACTTCTTGAAGAGAAAATATAAATTTTTGCTAAGAAAGAAGTGGAGGAACATTTAGAGCTTGAGAGGAGAGCTTGGAAACACCTAGAGAAAATTTTGGTAAGTGAATTATTGTTTTGCAATTTTGGACAGCAGTAGATGGGGTTCAGCTGAGTGAAAAATACTCTTGATTCAAACAAATCAATAAGAGAATGTCAAGTGTTCATGTCCTACCCAAAGACCAATGAGAGGACCGCAAATGGACGGCGTTTTGGTCATTTTTCAGATTTAAAAAATGGTGGATAAGCTCCAGGTTTTTTGGAAATATGTTGCAAGAATTATAGCAGCAAAAATACAAAAGATTGGGTGAGAAAAAAATATAAAAACACTTAAGTGGGCTTAGCATAAAGACAAATGAGGAATGCCAACTAGGATTATTTTTCTCTTAAAATATGCTAAAAAGGACCACTTTGTCTCAGCATATAGTACAAAAAATCTGAGCCAAAAGATTGGTAGATATCAACTTATTTTTTCTTCTTTTAGAAAGTGATAAAAAAGGAGAAAAAATAGAGTTTTGTGAACATTTCATGAAGGAGAAAATATAGCACGTCACAAAGCTTTGAAATATATCAAATAATACATTTTATATTAGTTAAAATGATGATACCTAATGGTCAAATGGAATTCTTGGCTGACTGGGCGGGTTAGTCCAATTCAAGCAGAGCCAATCTGTTGATTTTGTGAAATTGACTGGTTGTGCTTTATTAGTTTGAAAAAATAATAGATGTTTGAGAAAATTTTTGGCCTCTTAAAAGATGCAATAAGATATCATTCTAGGTCGATAAATGCAAGTGAAAAGAAAATAAAATATCTAGGAAATACGAATAAAATCTCTTGGCAAAACTAACGCTTTTACATAAAGTCTTATGAAGAATAAAAAGTAATGAACGGTGAGTTCTGTTTCACTTTGACTTGAGAATATTCATCTTCTAAAAGACGATTAGCCTGTAAGAACATGCTTAGAAGAGGATTAGTACTATACCTAAAGTAATTGTAATCATCAAAATCAACGGGGTTCAATAATAATGTTTGATGATAGCATTGTTTACGAGTGTAAGTGTGAACCTAGTTGTATGCAATAGAAGGAAATTGAGCTGGAGTCGTTCAGAGGAAGTCCAAGATGGATTTGAGCTTACTATTTGTTGATTTTAAGGATGAATGTGGAGTAGTGGTGACCATTCTAACACCTTCTCAGAGATTGAGCTGTTGAAGACCGATTCAAAGATATTTTTCCTCTTTATGTTATCTTTTGACTGATTATGGTGAGCTAAAGCGTTGTACTAATGTAAAGCAAATAGAAGATTCTGTTCAATGGGAGTTGATCATGGAAGATGAGTGCAGCTCATTGATGCTAAACAAAACTTGAGTTGTCTTTACTGATGGTGTAGACACTATTGGAGGTGTTTCACAATACTCCTTTACTAATATTTAATAAAAAAATGTCAAGAGAGGTACCTCATCCAAGGGAGAAGGTGCTAAAAAAGCAAGACTTAAAACTATTTTTGAGAAGAAGAGAAAGTCCTCGATGATGTTGATGAAAACTTGTCTCTTGGCCCTTCAATTGATGAAGCCAAGCCAAGACCATTTAAGGTGGAAGCCAAAGTTGACATTTCAATATATGATGGGTCTATCGACACTTAGAAGCTGGACTCATAATTAGATCAATTAAAGATCTAATTTAGCCTCTACTACAAGTGTACTTTATAGGAGAATATATCTTTTTCCCGCCGTAAACTCACTATGTTTTGGCATAGTGGAATGCTCATCTCCGACATAGCTATTAAAATGCTACTTAAGGGAATTTCAAAAGATGATCTGTCAAGAATTTTACCCATGCAGTATGAAAAAATTAATGGAGAAAGCGACATGATGTTCATCAAAGACAAGACCAAACTGTACAAGAATACACAACAAAGTTCTGAATACAAGCAATTTCTTTGAGTATTTTGTTAGAGGATATATCTACTCTAGTGAAGTACACTTCGGGTTTGTACTCCAACATTGCTAACGAGCTCCGCCTCTCTTTTCAATGATATAAGACAGTAAGTGGCTTTGCCATGGCAATCGAAAAGAAGAATAAAAGATAAGGAGTGAAGCCTCTCAACTGACAAGATGGAGGTCCAAGAAAGCTCAATGCAAGAAAAGAAAGATATCAATACTTACTCCTTTGCAAAGGCACCACCTCCAAAACTCATAATAACAAGTCCAGATGTTTTGTATCATTGCAAAAATTTTGGTCACACAAGCAAAATATATTAGTATATTCAAAACTTTTTCCTTCAAAATTTAAAAAAGATGAGAACAAGTGGAAAATGGTGGCTACTACTCTCAAGACTGAACAAATATTTGAGCTGTCGAACTAACCGGACTTAACTCTATCCTTGATGGCATTACTGAAGGGGATGGAAAAAGAGCACGTCAACAGGCTCCAATGAGCGTGAGAAGTTGTTTAGCTTATGTATTCAAGTTAAACAAAAAGTATGTAAATTAACAGGAGTGAATCTTCTTTAATAAGAGGGATTCATGATCAGGAAATCAAAAGGACTCATACATTGGGTCCGATCTGACTCAAACCGATGTAACCTAACCCAAGATGAAGGTGGTAGATGGATTTCCCGATCTACTATGGCTGATTTTTCTTCTTTCCCACCTACTGAGGGTTAAATTTTCCTTAAAATGAAATTTCTTCTTCGTTTCCTGTTGTATTTTATAATTGAAGAAAACTCCCTCCTCCTTTCCTAAATATTTATTTTATGTGTTTTCATCTCCTATAAATAGGAGGCTACCATTATACTTGATTTCATCTAAGAATGAGAGAAAAAACATTTAATGCTTATTGTGTTTGAAGGCTCTTCTCCTCCCCTCCTCTTTTTTCCTCTCCCTTTCTCTTCCAAATCTCTATATCCCTAACCCCTCTTCTTTAGAGAGAACACCTCTTTCTTTTGAGGAGCTTTCCTACATATCCAGTCCAGATCTCTATCCTTTATCTCTCCTGTTTAGTTCTTTCTATATCCCATTAAGAGAATAAATATTTAAGGAGATAAAGAAGAGAAAAACAGTATTATGTAGGGATGACAAGTGATGACATTCGAATAGAGCAAAATGGAATCCATTTGAGTTAGTATAATTTAGCCATAACTATCAACAAGAGAATACTAATGAAGACAACACTATTTTTTATATTTCTAAGCTCCCAAATGATTTAGGTTTTCCTTTGAAGGGATATCAACTTGCAAGGTCTAAGTAGTTTGGATTAGAATCAAATGCTCGAAAAAATTGGCCTGAACGGAAGCGACGGTGCAACAAAAACCAATTCTGAACCGAGTTGAGTCTGTTTTGTAATTTTCCTACAAATACCCTATATACATTCAGCCCTAATATGTTATGATCATTGTGGTCTATTTTAAGGTTTGGGTAGGTGAGATTATGAGTTCTTGTACTCTCTGTGGTGATCCGTAATAATAGTGAAAATTGTCTCTAATGCGACCATAATTTTTTTCCAGGATTTGAGATTTTTTACGCAAGATTGATATTCTTTTGTTTCTTCTTTTTTTGTTATTCACGTCATGGTTTCTTGTGTAGCTCGTGATTTTTCATCGGTTTTTCCCTGCGTTATTTTGGGAATTTCCCTAGGGTTTGTTTGCCAAGCGAGTTTGAATTCCCAACATAATTATGATTCTGCTGGATTACAACCCCTTGAATTAGGATTGTGGATTTCCTTGCTACTTTTAATTGTTAGAATTTAAAGTTTCATCGTTTTGTTGTCAACAGATGTTTATAGATGGGCCAATTCTGCTGGGAAGATGATGATCAGAGTTTGCCTTTTCTTTCCACTTCAGACATGGTCTAGAATGGTGGTATGCAACTCATGGAACATATTTTCTTGTAACCATTCATTCATTGTGACTTATTTAAGCCATTGGTGAACAAACGGTCAAATTAGGCTGCTGTGATTCCTTAATGGAACTTTAAATTGAGGCTGCTGTGATGCCTTAATGGAACTTAAATTGATTCGCCCTGAAAGAGTTGGTGACCTGCTATTCATTTTATCTTCCATCATTTTATTCTTGAGAGATGCAATTTTTGTTGATTTAAATAAAACTATATTAACATTTTTGAGCTTCGTGTCGGTCTACCTATTGCCAGTATACCTAACATTTGCAGGGATATGAAGTTTCTAAGAGGAACTGTCTCTAACCAATAAAAATTGTGTATAGTATTTTTTGTTTTGAAGGAAATAGGTGTGCCTTGTTGAACTTCTTTAGATGCTTTTACATGCTCTATAAAATAGTGACCATAACTATGATTTGTTGCATGAAGTATCATTAAGTATTATCTATGGGACATTATCTGAAAGAGGTTTCATTTTGTTCATGTAACCTCACATTCTATGACAATTTCATCATCATATACCCCGTTACAATGTGTCTTTTTATGAAAAAACTGCTGATATTATTTGCTACATTTTGACAAGTAAATTCCAAATGTCTTTAAGTTATCTGTATGGTTCATTGTCAATGTCACCGGATTTGTCATGAGATTTGCATCTCTTGTTTGTTTGCTGATCATCATAGGACCTGATAAATGAAAATGGTCGATCCTTGAGTCAGTGGATTTACTTGGGTGGTGTCAAAGCTTTTGCGGATGGTTCTTTGGGATCTACTAGTGCACTATTTTATGAGGTGACAAGCTCCCTTTGATTGCTTTGCTTACCAAATACATACCGTGAATTTTTTCAAGCACTAAGTTGGCATTCTCTGTTATTTTCATTCATTTATTCAAAATTACAGTCTTGATTTGTAAATACATGCATCACTGCATGCATTCCTATGTGCACAAGCTTATCAGATTACTTTTTTCTTACACGTTATGCCATCAAGGCAGACTTTAGTTGTTAGATGAATTGAACATTATGGAGCATCTAACTTATTTTACAAGTACTTGTGTTAGTTTGCATCCCTGGCTTATGCTCAACTACAGGAACATTTATTGTGACGTCCCTACTTGTCATCCTATTTAACAGCACTCATGGGGAGAAGAGAAATCAAGAAAATAGTGGAATGAACAGTTATTTAAATGAAAGCTAGTGCAAATGTTCACATAACTACAATACCAAACTAAAATTAATAACTAGGAAAGATAAGCAAACAATCCAAAGTACTAAGAGTCTTTACTAAGCAAATAAATAAACTTCTCTGTCAGACTAAGGCATAAGAAAGAAAAACTAATTCTTTTCTTGAAAAGCTTTCTCCCTGTTCTCGTGATTTAGTGCATTAGTATCTACTATATTAGTGACAAGAGTCTGTTAGAGCAGACTCATTGGTGGGGACACGACGACATCGGACGATCGATTTATTTCGGGTAGGGTCTACACTCGACGTCCGAGATCTCATCACATGGCGTCGATCTGGATGGAGGATTGATATCTGCAAATTTGGTAGCAGGCACGATTGGTGGCTGATCAGTGGATTGGAAATCCCCATTTAAATCAATTTATTGATTTGAATGGAAATATTCCAAATTTTGAGTTAATCTCGTTTATTTCCTTCTATTTTTAGATGTTCGAATTTGACATGTAATCAGTTTTTATTTTCGTATTTATTTTTGCAATTTGAATTTCGATTGTAATCGCCTATATAATGGCAAGAACTAGTACTGTTTGTTTTAATACTGGAATGAAATCGCTTTGAGTTTGAATACTGTGTGTTATCCCTGTGAAGGGAAGGGTTGGGGCCCTGGGTGAAAATCTCTAAATACTTTAAAAGAAATTTAAGGTATTCCCAACTCTTCTTAATTCCTTTCTATTGTCGACGCTGACGCTGCTCGCCACTCACGCCCGCGCCTTTGCACGGACTACTCGGCCCGCCCTCGTCGCTGTCCGGCTAGCTCGCCGTCGTCCTGCTAGCTCGCCAGCTGCCCCAAGTCGCCTCTGCCAGCTCGATCCGCGCGAACAATCCTCATCTCGCTCTGCCCCGCAGCGCCGCCACGTCGGTTATGCTTGCCCGCCTCCGCTCGACGCTCCCAGGCAACTCGCCGGCCACCGGCGGACACCAGCGACCTCATCGCCGACTCTCCAGCCGCTCCGCTCCACCGCCGGCGCCACCCCTTGCTCGATTGTCAGCCTCGCTTCACTTGCCGTGCCGAGATCCTCGTTAGCTTCGCTCGCCCACCTCCGCCTTCATCTCCAGGCTACCTACCCGTCACCGGCGTGCGCCGGAGACCTCGCTGCCGCCCTTCCTGACCGCCCGTGCTCCGACGACCTGCCGCGCCCGTTCGTCCCAGCTTGCCTCTGCCTCTACCGGACAGCACAGCATCGTGCCCATCTCCTGCTAGCTACACATCCCCCCCTGTACTGCCTATTCCTCAGGCAATCCGTCGGTTGCTGCAATTCAGCTTTGAGATCCGGAATCTCTCCTTGAGGTAAACCCGAACATCAACTGAATACTTTGAAAATTCTGCTAGAATTTGTTGTGGTATCTGTTATTGGGACTGTTTGATTTGCTCGCCCGTGTGAACCTGAAATTATAATATGTGATAAATTGCTGTTGGGTATTATTATTTATGAGCATGCCTATATTACTGTGTATTCCTAGCTCTGATTTGTTGAGATATAGTTGCCCTAGATCATTTGGTAAATTTACTAGATATCATTTGGGCTTGTTTCTAAACCTTTGAAATCGATTTACTTTTCGAAACTGTGATTTCTTAATTATTATATAACTATAATCAACAATATTCCTGAATAAATTTTATGTTCATCTGTTAAATTATTTACTGATCTCTAATTAGGATTGCGTCACGCACATTGTCCCACATCACTCATAGGTTTTTCCACTAATGAAGCCTTTAGATAAAAAGATTAAATAATAATAATAATGATAATAACATGATATAGCAAGAATAATAAGTAAATAAATATGTATAACATGAATTTCTATAAATCATGTATGTAGGATAAGAAAATAACAAGCACAATATAATTTCAGTATTTATAAATCATGTATGTAGGATAAGAAAATAACAATCATGTATGTAGTAAGTACAATATTAGCATATAAATAGGAAAAATATAAAATATAAATAACGAATATGTTCCTTTTCTAATTTATTTTATTTTATCTTTTGGGCTCATAATTTCTCGTACTACGCTTCAACTGCTTTTTACACCTTTGGGGGTCATCATTTTCCCTGAATAGTCCTCCATAGGATATGTAATGGACGCCGTTGCGCCAAATATATGGATAAGTATTTGTTTGCATACACGTATCTGCTTTTGGGATCGTCACCCCTTATGATAATCGAAAATTATCAATTTGAGTCATCGTGCCAAATATCATATCATATGCTCGAGCTAAGGCAGGTGCGTAATCCCAAAGAAATCACGTTTAATTTTTAGTTCATTTTTGCAAGTCCATACACTCGTTCAAATATTAATTAGTTTTATCGAGTATGATGACAAGTCCGTAGACTTGTTTACTCACGCAAGCCCATACACTCGCCTCTCTGTCGGTGTCACAATTGAAAGAAATGATTAGTTTGCAATTAAATGGCCATAACTCTACTGAAATTCCAACTAGAATTAGAAACACTCATTTAAATCACAACCATAATAATCTTCTAATCAAATTTAATTACAATTTCTTACATCAAGACGTTCAAGTCAAATGTTTGAATGGAGCATGCAGGATTTATTCAACAATTTAAATGTAAATCTGTTGCTACAGTAAACATTAGCAAATGTGTGAATTACTACTTGAATAATGAAGTCTTAGATCCTGATTACAATGAAAATCACAAAGCATGGCATGGTTTTCCTGTGAACAGCGATATTAACAAGGAAATTCTCAAAATTAGCAATAATTAATCAAGACTAACTTGCAGTGAATATAAAATTGAGAGAAGCTTGGTCTATTCATTAATTAATCTAAACCTTAATTTTATTTGCTACAAGAAACATGAAGTCATGGCATAAATTGCATATTCACAGCAGGCTGAATTATAAATTTAAAGGATTATTAACATATGAATGAAGTAAAATATCATCAAGAGAGATCGACTAAAAACAATTTCATAGCATATTCATGATTCTTTGCTTAAAACATTGATTTTTATCAAAATGCTCAATTCAATGTTGGATTTAGATTTATCTAGGCTGAGCTTGGGTAAAACCTACCTTTGTTTCACCATAGATCTAGGTTTTCTTTGAGATTCAAGAGAAAGGATCACTTCGAACGAGTAGATATGGATCTAGATCGGGAAGGGATGCCGAGATTGTAAAAATTCAGAGAGAAGTCGTCGATCTTGGGAAGCAATTTGAGCTTTTCTTCTTCTCCCAGCGCCCCTCTCTCTCTCCTTTCACTATGTTGCTAGTTATGAGGGAAAGAGAAGAATTGAATTAGTGTTTGAGAGGGAGGAAATCTGATTTTTCTTAATTACTCACTCTAGGGTATTTTTATAATTCTTCCTAGCCTTGATTTATGGCAATAGTTATGAGAATTTAATTGCCAATTAATTCTCATTAAAATTTAAATTTTAAACAAGTAGATTAATCAAAATTAATTCTCATGTAAATTTTAAATTTTTTTCTAAAATAATTAATATTTCATGTTAATTTAAATATATAATTTCACATAAATAAATTAATCAGAATTCTAAATTGAAAATTACTGAGATGTTACATTTATTGCTCAATTTAATGAGCTTGATGATGATTGGTTAGCTTTATTAATCAGTTTTTCTTTTTTTGTTTGTAATTTGGGATGATTGCATTGGAAGACACCTTTAGATAGGAAACGAATTAGTGCCATTGTTTGTCTGCCTCAAAATTCTATGTAACATTCTTGTGTTATGCCCAGTAGGAATATAAAAATATTCCTAAGCCTGTTAGCTTAAGGTTTTGGGTCAGTTGATAACCTAAATTTTAAACTCCGAAGACTCTCAATTATCCCTCACATAAGGTTAAAAAAAAACGAAAATAGACTTACATTGTATCCATCTGCAAAGCAAAGAAGCTTGCACATAAGAGGGCATGTAAGAATGTAAAAATATTCCGAGATATTACCTATCACCTTAAACTTTTAGGTTAATTGGTAACTAGAGATTTAGCATGCCCATTTTTTTTAAGTCTTTAATATAATACACATTATTTGATAGTATCTTATTTCCTACTTTTTAGACATATGCAAGGATGCCCAAACACTTATTAAAAGTTGCCATACCCATATCGACTCCTAAATACATATCAAATGTTGTGTGACATGTCTTAATTATTTAAAATAACTACTTGAATACATTGTAGATCAGGGATATGACATGCCAAGAAATTGAAAATCCCATTTGTAAAGAAATTAAAAAAAAAATCAAACTTGAGAATCCAGATAATGCTTTAAATAAATGCTTGTATATGGAAATAGCATTAATAGCATGAGAATTTTATATGCAAAAAGGCTAAGAGCTCTCCAGCATGTCACGCATATGTCTACTGATTCCCTTTAATATATGTAAGGTGTAAATTGCAGTATTTACATCAAGTGAAGACGTGCCAAACTCTTTTTTTTTTCAAGTAGATCAAGTTGGCAATATATACAGACGCACACACACACAAATACATTTGATAATTTATATATTGTATCATTTATGTATCCCTATCACATATTTTTAAGATTTGTATTTTTGTATCAGTATTGTATGTATATTCTTGTATCGTACACGTGGTTCATAGGACGATATGTTTTTTATTGTATGCAGCCATATGAAGGTGAACCTCATAACTACGGTTTGCAAGTGACAGATTTTAATTGGCTGCTAAATGCCACAGTGGAATCAGATAAATCCGGACTTCAGGTACTACGGGTTAGGAAGTTTTATGTAGCTGTGTCAAAGAAAGATCATTTTAGAAGTTTCTTTCTTGGAAGGCATCATGTTTGGAAATTTCAGTTCTATAACATCTCAGATTGCAATCCATGCTATTGGAGACAAAGCAAATGATATGGTGTTAGATTTGTATGACACAATTACATCTATTAATGGAGCTCGTGATCGGAGATCCAGGGTACATTTTAGACCATTCTTATTTTTTCTTAGTATTTTTGAACTTTTAGTTTTGGGTAAATTGCATCTAGGCCCTTGAGGTCAAAATGGCATTATAAATTGATCTTATCTTTTTAAAACCTAGATTTGGGTCCTTGAGGTTATAAAAATACTACAGTTTTGGCCTTTATTTCATAATCTCACTATTTTTATTAGTTTTTGTCGATAGGAAATCTGAAATTTAATCATTTTTTACTAGTTTGAATCTTTTACACATTTTAAAGTACTATTACACATTTCTATTCTCATCTTTTTCTTTAAAAATATAACAAAAATATAAAATTTAAGTTATCTCGTCTTTTTCTTACTCTGCACTAAGGATTTCCTTATTTCCATTGGATTATGTCGAGGCTCTGCTTTAAGTCCGCATTTTTTTGTAATGGTAATAGAAGTCCTGACTGTCACATTCAAGATAAGGTGCCTCTTAGTATATGCTTTTTGCGAACGATGTTCTCCTTATAAATAAGACTAAAAATGGAGCCCAAGCAAAACTCGAGTTATGAAGAAATACTTTAGAGTCTAATTATTTTCATGTTAGTAGACCAAAAATTGAATATATAGAGTGTATATTTTGTCAAGAAAGAAATACTTATATTAGTGATGCAATAATTGGTGATCAAATTGTCCTGAAGAGTGAGCACTTTAGATACTTTAAATCTATTGTACAAAATGATGGTGAAATAAATAATAATGTCATTAGTAGGATCTAAGTAGGATGGGTAAAGTAGAGCATGCTTCAGACGTATTGTGATAGAAAAATTTCACTTACACTTAAAGGAAAAACTTATACAACAATTGTAAATCTAGAGATGTTTTATGGTGCCGAATGCTGGCCTATAAAGCAGAAACATACAATAAGATAAGTGTCGTAGAAATGAGGATATTAAGATGGATAAGTGGGCATATGCGAAAGGATAAGATAAAAAATAAGTATATCCGCGAGAAAGTTGTAGTAGCTTCAATTGAGGATAAACTTAGAAAGAGTCCACTTAGATAATTTAGACATATAAATCGTAGGCCGATAAAATTTTCAGTAAAAAAAGCGTGATTATTGGATCTTGCCTCTACAAAAGGAGGAGGAAGAAAGCCATAAAGATGTGACAAAACTATAAGGAATAATCTTACATGTGTCAAGCTAAATAAGGATTTATTATTTGATAGAATACAATGGAACAAAGGATTCATATAGTTAACCACACTTAGTAGGTCAAAAGCTTTGTTGTTGTTTTGCTTTTTTTGCACTAAAAAATTAAAACTAAAAATATAAATACTAATATTTGAAAATTATATTCTAAAAAGCTATGAAGTTAACAAAGAGAAATAATCTTATAGTATTTTAGTTAAATACTAGCAATTATGTCTTAATTGAGACAAAAACTGTAGAGCTTTGCAATCTCAAGGACCCAAATTGAAGTTTTTATGAAATTGGAACTAATTTGCAATGCCTTTTCGACCTTAGGGGACTGGATGCAATTTACCCTTTAGTTTTTATTTTATCTTCCTTTTTAGGATGATTATGTAATTTGTCAAAAATTGATTCTTCTCTAATAAGAATCAACTAAATGTAGATCGAGCATGCCCAACATCTGTTGCCAGAAGCAATAAGCCGGTTTGGTGTTCAAAATGTCATTGCCTCTGTACAGGTGAAGGACATTTTCTTTGTCAAAGTTTTATAAGTTGTCACTGTTAATTTTCTCAAAAATGAACTGAAAATTGCAATGTATAAGTCCAGTACGTGTATACTAATTTATGTTTGGTGAAGAAGAATATCTCATCTATAATTGTACTTTAGAATTTTGTCATATCTTGTGTACATTGTGCTGCACCCATCTATTCTTAATCAGATGCATCAGATGTCTAGCAATTTTTCTGCTCTCCAAATATTGGTATTCTCCACTCATCCTTATTCATTGACTTGCCAATCCCACTATGGTATACCTCTAGTTTTGCTTTCTTATCAGTTTACTTGCTTGGGCTCCTTCATCATTACTTAAAGTATTAGTAATTTTTGGTTTCATCCTCACGGAAAGATACTGTAACTTGAGTCACAGATCACTAGTGAATGGAAAACATATATATAATTTTAATAATGATTTAAGCAACTTTCATTACTAGTTCATAAGCATTCTATATGTTGTTTTCTTGACTAGATAGTATGAATTTAAGCTTAATGTCTGTATTATAATAACTATGATATGCAATTAGAAGCATATATTTTCAGTTTCTTAAGCGTAAATTTTAGCTGTGTTTTGTGATTTCTGTTATGTGCTGGTAGTTGGTAATAGAAACTTTGATTAATCCTTATGCAGCCAGATCATTTACTGGACGATGCCGTATCGGCTGAAAAGAAGATTGGCATGAGCAGAGCTCAGAAAAGTTCGTATCTCTTTCTTTCCCTTCTTACAGGGGGAGCAAAGTTAAGCTTTGGTTCCGACTGGCCTGTAAGCAACTTAAATATTCTTTGCATTATATGGTTGTATTACTATTTGCTTCACAAATAGTTCCATTTTGTACATAGGACTTTACTGGCTATTTATAATTTCTTTTGCAGGTTGCTGACATCGATCCACTGAGGAGTATCAAAACTGCAATGAGCCGAAAACTACCTGGTGAGGAGACTGCTTGGATTCCTAGCGAGTGTGTTGGACTAAAAGATGCTCTAAATGCGTAAGTAACCAAATTAGGTTTAATTTTGTGTCTTAGGTATCACAATCTCATGCTCATAGAACTTCCTTTTACCTGGGCATACTGTTTGGATAGAATTTAACAGTTAATTATTATGTCTGGAATAGTCAGAAATTTAAAACTGCTCTGGTGCTTTATCTAAAAACTTCAATTACTTAGTTTATAGGATGACATGACATATAATCTGTCAGAAAGGGGAATTATTTAGAAATAGAGCCTTCTAATGGAAGAATCATACCTATTATTAATGTTTGATTATTTGAAAGATCTCCTTAACATGGCCAAGGTCTGAACTTCCAGCTATCATATGTATAGGAGGAATTCAAGGATTGATATGCAAGTCCAAATCTATCTGTTTTTTTTTTTTCCTTCACATTGTCAAAATGATAATTAGTGCAAGACAAATGAATGAAAATGCAAGTTTAGAGACCAACAAATTCAAATAGCAAGTTAATCACAAACCTATAAAATTAATCCCTCTAAAACCTTAAATAAATTGGACCGAAGGTAATGTAGAAATCACCAATTCAAATTATGGTTAAATCATTTTTCAATAAATCAAAAATAAGATAGCAGGAGTAAAGATTCTCATAATAATTAACCAATAATATGGTTAATTGTGCTCAATAATGATAGGTCACATAGTAGAATAATTTTGAGCAAAATCTAGATGAGCAAAGAAAACCACAATAGTCAACAACCAGATTAATTAGTTCGTTGAAAAGACCTATCTAAGCAGAAGATTTAAAGCACTAGAATATGATTTTCTTTGGCTGACTTGGGTTTTTTTGTATAGGTCAAAGAAACACAAGTCCTTTTCTGCAATAGTCCAGTGAAATGGGGTAGGCACTCTTGAGTCTTGACCATTGCTTGCGGTTAGGTAGAACAAGGAGCCAGACAATCCATCGTCTTCTAGTCGATGCACGGGCACGAGTTGCATGCAGATGGGCCACATGGATTAGGCAACGAACCAAACGAAGCAAGCAAGGTGGACGGCGTGAGCTCGAGCACCGTTGATGCTCGCGATGCAAGATGGATTAGTAGCATGGGCTCGAGCATGTGACGCAATCTCAAGAGGGCAACATTGGCTCAAGCTAGCAACGCGAAGCTGGTGAGGCTAGGTGTGATCAGATGTGTGGAGTTTCGCCTCGGGTTGGCTCAAATGATGGAGGCAAAGGTTCTCTTGCCTATGTGAACGACTTTAAGTGGGTCGAGCAGTGGTCGGGTAGAGTGAGCAAAGAGCAGTGAGAATGTTGACCGGAGCTGAGCGGGGATTAAGAGAGGAGACGAGCTTGAGCAGATAGATTAAACTTAGGGATTCTCACCCAAGTTCAAGCTATTTCTTATCCAAAATTTTGATTCATTCTAGAATTAGATAATCCCAAGGAAAAAGGCAAATAATATTTCATCAGTATTAAAAAAAATAGCAGTCATTTATATAAACCTTCATACGATTGATTTAATAAAGAAGAAAATACATTATAACATAATTCCCTCACTGAAATGATGAAATATTAAACATCATACCTAAATAGGACTTACATAATAAGAAATAATTCAAATAAAATAATTAAAAATAAAAATCATTCTAAAATGGAGTATTCTTTAATAATATTAGCAAAATAAATGAGATATTCAATCAATCAAATCTACGTTCTATTAGGATCCATTAGTCGCATCACAATTAGCAATCTGTGGTATCTATCCTCTCAAATTTGTCCTAACTATTAATCGATCTAGATCGAAGAAGTGCCATCATATCTCGATCATTGATAATAAATTCTGTTAGGAATAAATTGATAGTCGATCGTGGTATTCTCACAAATAATGTTATTAAGGTATCCTCAAAGTCAACGATGTGTACCTCGGATGATGATGAAGGGCTACGGGTTGCATTGAGAAAATTCAAGAAGTTTTTTTTTTTTGAAAAGAGAAAATTTAAGAAATTACTCCAACTATCATATGTATCGTAATACTCGCCTTATATTTGGTTTCACTGTTAAACTAGTTTAATTTTAAACCAATTTTCCTCTGAATAAGCAAAAGGTCATTATTTTTCTTTTTGTTGATCAAAGCAAACTGTCAAAGTTGATAATGTTGTTGAGGAAGTTGGTACCCCTAACGTCAGCAATGTCTCCATCAGTTGATGTAGGAAGAGCTATTGGTTAGAGTTATTCCAACCATCATATGTTTTATAATACTTACAATTTTTTTCAGTTAAACTAGGTTAATTTTAAACTAATTTTTCTCTCCAAAAACTAATGGTAAAAATTAATAATTTTTTGAGAAAAAGGGTTGTCCCTAAAGTCAATGATTTATTCATCAGATGATGCAGGAAGAGCTATGGGTTGCATTGAGAAAATTTAAGAAGTAATTCCAATTGTTATGTGTATCATAATACTTATGATTCATTTCACAGTTAAACTAGTTTATTTTTAAAACAATTCTTCTCTTCGAAAATAGAAGACATTTGGTTTAATATTATCTTGGTGTTATATTATATTATCTAAATATTCTGATATCTTAAAGTCATTTTTTAAAAGACAATTTTATCATTTTTTATAATGTTATCTGCACATGTTATCTAAACAAATAATTATTTTCTCTAAATAAAATGATTTAACTTCAAAATAATATTAAATCAAATGCCACCTTAATTTATCTTAAAATGATCACATATAAATTTCAAGAGAGTTTTCTATGAAAGAAGACTTTATAGCTTTATCTTTGAATTTTTTTATACTTAAACATTGTATTTGTTGGTTAGGTTAATTTTATCTCTAATTAAAATTAACCAAACAGATCACATCACACACTAATTTTAATATTAACTAATAATAGCTCATATCCTAAACTTTAATATTAAAATCAATCTTATATAAATTTCAAAATAAAAAACTAATTTTATTTCACATTCTACATTTATATCAACATAAAATTAATTTTATTTTAAATTTTTTATAAAGATCAGAATAAAAATATTTTATAGAGGTTAAAACTTTTAAATTTTTTACAAATCTCAAAACAAAAATATTTTATGGAGATTAATTTTATAGTGTTTGTTTGTAAGGTTAAATTTAAGAAGGTTAAAATTAAATTTGGATAAAGATATTTTTTTATTAAAAGTTGTGAATGATGTGAAATAAAGTTAGTTATTATGTTGGGATATGTGAGGGATGTGATATAAAGTTAGTTATTATGTTGGAATATGTAAGGGATGTGATATAAAGTTAGTTATTATGTTGGAATATGTGAGGGATGTGATATAAGTTAGTTATTATTTTAGTAATATGTGTAGGATGTGAAATAAATTTAATTTTTAATATTAAATTTTATGTGTGATGTGATATGCCTGGTTAAAATTAAATCAGGTTAATTTTAAACTTCTAGACAAACAGGGCCTTATATAAGAGATTAAAAATAACCTTACTAAAGAATTGTAGCTTTAATGTTGCAGGTACACCATTGAAGCTGCTTATGCTTGCTTCTTAGAAAATGAAGTAGGTAGCCTCTCACCAGGTAAGTATGCTGACTTCGTGGTGTTGCCTGCTTCTTGGGAAGAACTTGAAATGAATATTCCTTCTACTATTTCTGCCACTTATGTCAATGGCATACAAGTCTTCCCATGAAGCTTTCCGTATTGTCATTTTGCTTATTATGTGGGTATTAATTATGTAGTGAATTTTTAAAATAATTGTGATTGATTAATTAATTAGCTTTTTAATCAATGTCTTTTAAAATTTAAAAATGGACAAGTTTTAAGAAGCTGCTCTCAACCTGGGCAAGTTCTTTAAGAAGTCACCAAAACTTCAGATAACGTCTATTTTAAAAAAAATAAAAATAAAAACATAATGGCCGAGCAACTATTCAGGCAACTCCTACTTAGGAAAAATTTGAAATGAATTTCCCTTCTACTATGTTTGCCACCTACATTAATGGCGTCTGAACTTAAAGCAAGAGTTACCCAAACTTTCGGCAACTCTGTCCTGCCAAACACCCAAAATTTCAGTTGAGTGGGACCAGCCGCATGAGCGGCTGGTGGAGTCTCCTAAAGTTTAGGCGGCTTCAAAGGTTCTTTGGCTACCTATAAAAATCTCTGTCACATCATTCACAACACTTTTCACTCTCACCTTTGTTATTTCGAAGAGGTATTTTCAGTAGCTGCAGGCTATTTGCAGGTGATCAGAATTCGTAAATGTTTGTACATCTTATTTTTTTATTTATTTTCTTTACCTTATTACCTGTGTTTTAAACTAATTATTTGCTATAAAATAAATAAGTAGATTAATTGTTTCCATTAATATGTAAGCTGATCTACGTTTTCAGTTTTGTGATAGACTAATTTTTTGATAATTATATTGCTGCCAATTTTAATTACGTAAAGGTTTTTTTTATACGTAGATTTTGATGACAAATACTGCTCTATACATTTCTGTTAACTTTAACGGAGAGATGTTTTGCTGGGTGTATATCTGTTGGATGCTGAACGTATATTTCCCGGCATATGCACTTCCATGTTAGAGAGGCCGGCAGTAGATTTTTCCTTTTAGATTTTTCCATTATGTTGTAGAATTTCACAATGTATGAAGTTTTTTTAATGATGATAAGGCCTTCTACTTAAAATTTCTACAAAAATAGTTTGAAGATATAATTAACTTCTTGAGGTTCTCTTCCTCAACAATTGAAATCACGTTCCAATTGTTTACAATAATTTTTTCAAAATTTCTCCCACTCTATGTGGGTGAGCATTATACTTCTTGGATCTACTATAAGTTGGAATCCCTAGTTAACTTTATTGTAAACTCCAAGCAAACACAAGTCACCAATGTCACTCCACCATTCAGATTCTTTTTTATGTACAAGAATTTGACGTCTTTTCTTGTATGTCTTGTATTTTTTTTTTTTTTTTTTTTTTTTTTTTTTTTTTTTTTTTTTTTTTTGTTTCTTGTATGTCTTGTATGTTGTAGCAGTGTTGTAGATTTTTATTACACCTTCAGATTTTTTACCATTCACTTTGGTCCAAGTGTATTTCTAGTAAGTTCTTTGTTAGTTGAAAGCCATGAAAAGCAACATCTTTGTGAACATGGAATAGGTAGGAGAAATCTATTTCATCCCATTCTTTCTTTTTAGTTCTTTTGTGTGCTTTTTTTTGTTGCTATATGGTAATCTTTAACAACTTCCTTCTTAACTTTTCTGACGAACATTTGTGTTCAAATAAATTTGAATGGGATAATTAATACTGAATTAACATATACTTGGTGTAACTCATTCACACAAAAGTTAATTTAATATTAAAATTTTGATGTTATAACAATTTCTTCACATTACATAGAACATCAGATTTGTAAATGTAAAGACATAAACTGCTTAAAAACAGCATCACATCCGCTACAATTAGACGAAATCGAGGGGGGCAATCGTGATTCACGTGCTCATCACCTAGTTCGAGTCCTAGTCCCATACATCCTCAAAAAAAATAAAACATTGTGGGTCCATAAATTTTAAGTTTGAAATTACTACAATCCTGTTTGTATAATAATAAATAATCGTTCCATCTGACCTTCCCTGTCTTGGCACGCTGATCGGGTTTGCTTAGTAAGCACGAACACTTTTAATAACTTATCATGGTGGTGTCGGATATGTGTTAGACGCGAACATGCATGCGCTATGGACACGACAAAAATTGTGCCATATTCTTTTTTAAAACAATAATCTAGGACATGCCTGGTGGTGGGGATATAGATCAATATTAAATTGGACGATCAAGATAACACCATTTATTGAATCAAAATTTAAATTTAAATTAATTAGAGTTATTGGAGATTTTCATATTAGTTTTTTTTTAATTTGATTTGATTCAGAGTAAATTTAGGAGATTCAAAGACTTATCATATTTAGAGCTAATTTTATTTTATTGTAATTATTGATGGAGAGAGATGGAGTTCTGAGAAGTAGCGGTACACAGCGTATTTAGCCCTGGGGTCCAGGGGTTCAATTATTGAGAGGGATAATAATCATTCGGAATAATACAAAGATTTAAAGTAGTTCAAGGATGAATTCCCTTACGTCCACTGGAGAGTCAGTGATGGAGGTTCTACTAAAGCTCAAAAAAGGTTTGGTCAGAGAACCAATACAAGGGGAAAGTAAAGATTACAAGCTTCGTCCCGGATGTTTCTTGGGTGAATCTCCTGATCTTCTACTTATCAGATCCCTCCTCTCTATCTTGTTGTCTATATCTGTCTTGTTGTATAGCTTGACTCAGAAGTATTTATAAGTGAGCTATAGTGGGGCTCAACGGATTTTTCGGGATGGAATGCTGGTATTTTATCTACTGAACTCATACCGGCGGTCCCACCACTGCTAGCTTCCGAAAAAACCGTCAATAGTGGCCAGGGCACGCGAGTCCTTGATTTTTGTAACCCATGGGGAATCTTTATTCAATGAAAGTCATGCTAACGTGGCGGTCTGATAGCTACAGCAGGGGTGGAACAGACGGTGTGTCCGATAGTACGGAGGGCGCTGAAGTCCCTATATTGGGCCAATGTTTGGAATGCTGAACCAATGGGACTGGGATTTGAGGCCTACAAAGTAGAAGACTGATTAGTTAAGTGTCGTCATTGATAATAGATAATAAGGTTTGAAAAAGTCCCTCTGGGTGCCACGTATATGGTTAAGATGCAGTGCTGAATCTAGTTGTAAACATCAGCCCCTTACATGGATGGGCGTGAACATTTATGTGGGCCTAAGCATGTGTCTACTAGCACATGAGTGAGTGCGTCGCTTTGAATTTTGCTCCGGCGGCAAATAAATTTAGGGCTCTACTCCTGCTTTTCTCTGATTTGTGAAAAAGAGGGAGAAATCAGGTTAGGGTAATGGTCGATCAGAAGAACTGGGCTAGCCTGGCGTCTTTGATTGGAAAGAACAAGAGGTCCAACAGCTCTCCATCAGAGCCTCCTCCTGAGAAGAAGCGGGTCGCTGTCTCTCCTTTGGAAGATGAACCTTCGCCGCCGCCAGAGCTAGCGACTTCTGCTCTAGAGGTTCCGGAGAGACTGGTTGAGAAAATGGCCGTGCCCCCTCCATCATCAGTGCCGCCTGAGTCGCCAACATCCAGGGTTGCCGGCGTTCTTCTGAGAACTCTTTCGTCCATGGAAGAACCTGCAATGGAGGGCGAGAGGGAGGAAGCCCCAGTGATGGTGGAGATCTTTGATTCTTTTGCTAAGAAGGGGGTGGCAAAGGTAGGAGAGGAGAAAGAGACGTGCATCGCGCACGGGATGAGCGAAGGCGAGATTCTGCCACCAGGGAGAACACTGCTCAAGGACGAGAGCATAGAGCAGTTTCTCCCACATCCCAGCACTGCGATGGTGGGGGGATCCGCAAAGACCTCACTGATAATAAGCGAACCCAGCCTCTCCCCTGTGAGACCAGTATCTCCCCTTTCCTCTGCATTAAGACTAGCTCCTCTTCCCCTAAGTAGCGCTCGGGTCGCAGAAGGCCGTAGAGAGGATAGGAAACAGAAACACGAGAGGAAGGAGGTTATCTGCTAATTTCCCCTAGAGATGGTTTGGGAAAGGTACTAGCGAAGAAGTTCACCGAGATAAAGAGAGGGGAGGATGAGATCTTGAACAATGCTTCCCTCACTTTCAAGGTAATGGAGAATAAATAGGGCCAGGAGCGGGAAGTGGAGTATTGTCGCAGAAGAGCAGCAGACTTAGAGGAAGCTTTGTCTAAAGCTATAAAGCATTCTCTAATAAGTCACAGGAAGAGCTAGGGAAGCTCTATAAATCAGAGGACAAAATAGCTTTCCTAGCTCTGAGTAATTCCATGGTATCCTAAAATTTTGAAGTCAAAAGAAATTGAAATATAAGTTGATTTGAGGTTTAAAAATTAAAACTGATTTGGACTGAAAAATGAAGGATTTTGGACCTAAAAAGAATGATTTTGGACCTATTTATAAGAGGTTGGAAATAGGGGGATTAAATTGCAATTGTTCCATTAATCAGATTGAATCAGCGGCGGAACCGCCTTTCTCCGCTTCTTCTGCGTGTCGCCACGCCAGGTGAGAGAAAGGGAATTTCCCCTCTCTCTCTCTCTCTCCCTCTCAGTTCCGCGCGCCCGTGCCTCTGTTCGTTCCACCCTTTCCGCCGAGCGCAAGGCAGCAGCGATAACCAGCAGTAGCTGTAGCCGAAACCAGCGGGAAGAAGAAGAAGGAGAGGAAAGGAAGAGAAAAAAAAGGAAAGCTAGGGGATTTTCAAGCTTGGTTTAACGATTAATCGGTAGGTAATCCTGTCCCTAAAGTTAATATTAATATATTATTGCTTGTGAAAACGGATGAATGTTGTGAGGCTTTAGGAATTATGTTATCATGTCTCGTATTCTGTTAATTACGTAAGAAGAAATAAAGGAGGGATTTTAGGTCTAGCCAAAACAGTAAATCGGTAGGTGTTAATTTAATATTGTGTTGTGAATATAATTTAATGTTTCAAGATTTTAAGGAAATTATGATATTGTGGAGAATAGATTAATTTGGTGAAATTTTGTAATCAATCCTCTGTTTGCTTTTTGTTAATGTTTTGATCTATTAAGTGAATTTTGAATAATAAAGGAATTTTAGTAGACGTGTCGATATGGAATTATGTTATTATGTCATGAATGCTGTGTATGCTGTTATTTGAGTGAATGTATGAGATATGCATGTCTATGAGGTGATGTAGTACTAATGGATTTTTGTATACCAAGAATCGATGAGGGCAGAGAGTTTCTTATATATATATGTTATCTCGATGAGGGCGGGGAATGTACGCCAGATGATGTCCTAAGAAAAATGAATCATTGATGCAAGGCGCTGCTCCTGTCAAGGCTTCTAGAATAACAAGTTGTAGGAATTTTTGTCAGGCTTCTAGGTGAAAGGGTATGGAAATAATAGATTCACGTCACTAAACAGAATATTATTATGTTGTGACGAATTCAGTGAGTTCAATGATAAGATAAGTTATGATAATTAATATGTATATTACATTTGATATTATGTCATCAAGATTTATGATATGATATGTAAATATTATTATTGAGTAATGAGATGATATTTGCATTCATAATTTAAGGCGATAATGAGTAAGGCAGGTTTCTCACAAGTGATCACACATGCTAGCTCGAGCTGATTTGGCGCGACGGCGTCCAAGGCCCTTTTGGGCTGATGAGAAATGATTGTGACATTTGAGGTGATTGGCTGAGAAACCTGAGGCCCAGAGATATAATAATAATGAGTAAAGATGATTATGACATTGATATTAGAGGATAATATTTTAAAGAGTATTTTGCATATTGGATCTGTTGTAGTAGAGATTGATTTTATTTCTAGTTTGATACTAATACATGAGTTGTATTCAATCTGTATGCAGTATTGAATTGATTATTGTTATTTTGGATATTGTTTTATCTACTGGGTTTGTATTAACGGACTCCTGGCATTTTTGGTGGCAGGTGTGACACTAGAAGGAACACGGAACAAGGGAAGAGAAGTCGAAGGTATTTTTAAATGGTGACATATAAGAATTTGAGGTTTGTGTAAAAAATAAAAAATACTTTTCTGGCGTCCGAGAAACTGGGACGTCACAAATTTAGAGTGTGCAGGTAAGGTAGAGGCTACAAGGGGAGAGTTCCACTCTGCGCACGTTAAGGACCTCCAGAAGAGAATAAAGGAGCTGGAGGATGAGAGGAAGGCTTGAGAAAGGAGCGGGACACTCTTAATGTTCAGGTGATGGAGGCTAAGGGAGCAGAGGCCATGCTGAAAGACAGTACTTTTAAGTTCCGTCACTAGAATGATTTGATGAGGTTAAAAATATGCTCAATGTGCACCCTGATAAATAAGAGTCAAGGATGAAGAGGACAGAGGATACCCAAACATCGAACACGACTTCTGCTCCGCCTTAGCTGTCGCTGTCAGATCACCATGTCAGCATGACTTCCACTGAATAAAGATTCATACGAGTCACGGAAATCAATTGGGACCGCTTGTATGGACTCAATAGATAAAATACTTAGCATTCCGTCCTGGAGAATCCGCTGAGCTCCATTACACCCCGCTTATAAATACCTCTGGATAAAGCCCTATGGCGAGATATATACAACAAGAGAGACAATAAGACATAACAAGTTAGAAATGAGAGATCCCACAAGGAGAAGAGAGATTCCCCCGAGAAACATGAGGGACGAAGCTTTTAATCTTTACTTTTCTCTTTTATTAATCCTAAGACCAAACCTTTTTTGAGCTTTAGTAAAACTTCCCTCATTAACTCTCTGGTGGATGTAGGAGGATTCATCCCTGAACCACATTAAAATTCTGTGTGCTTTTCTGGATAATTATTATACCTCTTAATAATTGAATCCCGGGACCCCTGGGCTAAATACGATGTGTGCCACTAATTCTCAAAACTTCATTTCTCTCTGTCAACAGTTTACTTATTTATTTTATAACAAATAATTGCTTTAAAATATAACTAATATGATAGTGAGTGAAAAATAAATTAAAAAAAGTAAATTACACTTAAGTCCTTAAATTTAAGATATAATATTGCACAAATTTATGATGTTAAACTTTTAACAGTTAGATTCCTGGGTAGTGACATAATACATCAAATAAGTCTTTTCTCTTATTATTTATTTTTAAAAAATTGGAAGACTGTTTGGCAGAAGGATTCTATTTCACGTCATATGGGTAGAATTCACAAGAGTTTGGGTGAAATGATTGGATTTCATATTATTGATGCGGTGCAGGCCCTGCAGGGGTTTTATATTATCAAGTTTCAACTTGGAAGGCAGGCATGGTGGCAAAATGGGTCGGCAGGTATTTAATATTATTTTTATTTATTTAATATTTTATTTTTTATATTTAATATTATATTTTCAAATTTTTTCATAGGAGTTTTTTATATAAAGAGGTCGTCTTGAATTGTAATAATAAATAGCATTTAATGATTGAAATTATATTTGAGTTTTTTTAAAATTTAAATCTGGGCTAAATGGTTGATATTCTGGTGAAGAAAAGGGTAGAGTCAGCTTTTAGTTAGAATCCTCAATTTAGTGATGTACTAAATATTATACTCAATTTGTGATTTGTGAATATTTTGTTGGAATATTGTTATTTCAATTTGTTTGGAATTATTTTTTTGATTATTGACATAAGATATTATTTATTAAATTTAATTATTAAACATTCATTTTATGTCTAATTATTGTATTCATGTGTGTATAATATATATCTTAATTATATTTTATTTAATTTTTTTAAATTTTTACTTTATCCCGGTTCGACCCCGGTTCAATCTCGGTTCGATCATTGAACCTTGAACCTTCCAGTCTACCGGTTCTAAAGTCTGTCCGATTTTCAAAACCTTAATCGGAATACCTTATCTAAGATGTTTTTGTTAGGATTACTACCGACTTTTTTTATTGAACTTGGGTTATGACAAACGGCTCGATGGTGATTGGCCGGCGTTCACTATTTATTTCATATTATCATATTTATTTCATATCATATTTATTTCATATCATATTTATTTCATATCATATTTATTTCAGGGGGCCCACCTGCTTGTCCTTAGGACTCCTTTTTTAATGAATATAATAATAAAATACAGTTTTTTATAATTATTAGGAGAAGAGGAGCCTATGAACGACAGTATTATTAAAAATCTAGACGTATTATAAGCATTCCGTGCATTGCATGTGATGCATTTTCTTCTAAATAATTAAAGTAAATTATGGTTTTATTATTTAATTTTACAAAAAATATTTATTTTTTTAAGTTAGACGGTGACTTTATTAAAAATCTCTCTCTCTCTTTTTAATTCCCTCACCTATTCCATCTCTAATTCTCTCCATAACTACTTTTAGGCTCTATTTGGTGCGAGAATGATCATTGGTTTGATCTTGAGTCTGCTTGATTTTTATGAATGTCCTGTCTCTAAAGTTTTGCTTAGAAGTATTTATAAATGGGTTATAGTGGAGTTTAGCAGAATTTCGGGCTGGAATGTCATAATCGTCGACTCCATACTGTCGGCCCATTATTGTCGGCTCCAGGAAAACCATCAATAGTGGTAAAGGCACCTGTTCCTCGGTCTGTGTGACTGGAGGGAATCTGCACTTAGTGGGAATCGTACTGACGTGGCAATTTTCATTAGGTTGTGGGGCAGCGACAGTTATGGATGGATAACGTTTGTGGCCGATATTACTAGGAGCAGTGGATGGCCAAACACCATGGCCGATGTTACTGGGGAAGGTAAATAGCCAAACATCGTGACTGAGGTTAGAAATTTGCAAAAGTAAAAATGGTTAGTAAAATATTATAACCGATGAATGAAACATCGTGCACGATGATAAAAAATGAAAGCTTTGAAATGTCACGTGTACGGCTGAGATTCAATATTGAATCAAAGTGTTAATATGTCATCCCATTTCCCAAATGCCAGTAATTATTATTATGTTTTAAACCTCAACTCAAATTCTTGGATGTCGCAATTAAGAATTAACTTTAACTTCTCTTCTCTTGTCCCGTGATCTTTCTAGTGCCACACCTGCCACCAAAAATAGCAGGAGTCTATTAATACAGACTCAGTAGATAAAATAATATCTCAAATAACAATTATCAGCTTAACAGTACTACATATAGATAGAATAAGTATCATGTAATTAGAATTAGACAAGAAATAAAATCAATTTCTTCTTATAATAATTTCAACATGCAAGATATACTCTTTATGTTATACACTAGAATCAATATCATAATCATCTTTACTAGAATTTAATAACTCCACTATTTCGTTTATGAGCCTTAGATTTCTCAACCAATCACCTCAAATGTCTCAGTCATTTTAGATATCATCACCTCCCCTTAAGTAACCCTTTCAAATTACATCACGGGATATTGTCACATCAATTTATCATAAGGATCGTTTCACAATGGCTCTCATTAGCCATTTTTATGAATTCGTCACCAAAGGAGTATTCTTATTATTAAATAAAATTATTCTTTATTATTAAAATTTGTATTAAATTAAAAAATTTGAACCAAAGGAGTTCCAAAGGGATGAAACATTTTTAATGATTTAAATGATGAAACTATTATTATTAAAAAAAAAGAACTTTTATAATGCACCAAATTATTTTATCGGTTGAAATAATTGGCCGGCAATTAAATTATCAACTATAGTTGTTAAATTGGGCTGATTCATTACTCAATTGTAATATTAAAAACAAATTGCATGTTTGACTAAATTAAACTATAATAAATTAATTTATTTTTATTATATTTATTTGACAGTAGTTTATAAAATGAATAAGTTTAATGTTTTATTTTTAGTAGGCACAATTATTATTTTGATATTAAAAAAAAAGTAATTTATTGATTTGCTCAATTCATTAGTTAATTTGATCAATTCGATCATAAATCGGACAATAAGCTAGTTATTAGTCTTAATTTTTATAACATAAGAGTGGCATAAATAAGAGCTGTTAATTACTTTTAAACTTTATAATTTGTTTCAATCTTATTTGATTTGAATTCAATCTTTTTTTTTAATTAGAAGTCAATGCATAAAAAAAAGATCCAATATTGATATTTTAGTTTGATTTTTTTTAAGCTTTTCAGATTTATATTCAAGATATTATAAGTAATACATATGTTTATAGAGGATAATATCGAAAATATTAGGATATAAAATATATTAATTACAAATACATTAAAATTTAATTAAAATATAAAATGATGTGCATAATAAATGTTTAATGAAAATATAAATTTTGAAAATAAGATTAAAATTAAAGTGTGATTTAACTCAGTAATTAATTTAAAATTAAATTGATTATAATTGATTCTGAAAAAACTGGTGTTAAAATTAAAAAATGGGGTAATTCAATTTAGGCCCTTTAAGTGTGCTTACATGAACATAAAAGTTTATAAATCTCAAAACATGTCATTCATATATATTCACAAAAATATTAAATGGGATATCGTGGTCCTTTCATAACAGAATCTGTTATGTATTGTAAAAATGACAAAAATACCTTTTTTTAATTTACTAATATTGAAAATATGCCATTGATCGTGGCCGTGTGCAGACACACTGCCTCGAGCACCAGCGTACTGGCTCCAGCGTCCGAGCCCAGGTGGCCGGCAGCGTGTGGCCACGGCGTCCTCGCACGTGTCGCTGCAACTCACACAGACGCCCTGCACGGACGTCCGTGTGCTACCAGCTGCGACGGCGTTCGCAAGCAGGCAGCCGACAGCGCGTGGCTGCCGGCTTCTGCGTGCAGGTGGCCGCCTGCGCCGCCGAGCACTCCGGCATTTGCGCGCAGGTGGCCGCTTGTGCCGTCGTGGTCGAGTCGTCGCTGAGCGAGGCCCTGCGCACCGGGGACACTGCCTACGTGCGGACGACGGCAACAAAGCGCTGCCGGCCGCCGGCAACAAAGCGCTGCCGGCCGCCTGCCTGTGGACGTCGGCGCGGCAGGCAGCAATCAGATGCTCGCGTAGGGCTTCTGCGTGCTTGGCGGCACGCTACAGCGACGCGTGCGAGGACGCTAGGCCATGCAGTGCCAGCCGCCTGCGCTCAAACGTCGGCGGCAACGCGCTGCTGGCCGCAAGTGCTCGAGGCCACGTGCAGGCGGCCCGTCTGCGAACGCACTGCTCGCGAGGGTAAAAAAAATCATAATTAAAAAAATATTTTATTTTATTTTATTTTATTTTATTGATGAAGTAACGGTATTTTAAATGAAAAATGTTATGTTGAACCTAATTGAAAATTTTTTAAAAATAACTAGGGCCCTAGTGAACTATATAGTAATTATTGTGGATCTGGACGACATATTTTGACATTTGCGAACCTAGACAGCAAAGTAGATAAACCTTAAAAAATTCAAATTTGGGTTAAAGTCAACTCCTCAAACTCAACTAGTTCATTGCCCAAAACTCAAAACTCACTTATAATGAAATCTATTCTAACACACATACACACTGTAACACCCGTGGTCGAAGAGGATGCGAAGCGATTGCTGGGTGATGTTCTAAGAGAAAGAAATTATTGAGGTAAAATGTGGCTCTTATCAGGCTTCTAGACACACATCTTTAAGAAATGCTCAAGTCACGCAATTTTTCTAAAGTCAAAGTGATCAATACCTCTATAATGCGATCATAGAATGTTACACACACATACATATATATATATATATATATATATATATATATAGTTTAAGCATTGTTTGAACTTGTGTTATATTTTGTACAATATATTTTTTCCTGTTCAATCATTATGTAAGATGTATACAAAACCTGACTTAAAATTCATTTGAGTTCATTTTAGTTTAATTGATTTTGAATCGAGTTAATTCTCTGGACATTCAAGAACAAAAATTAAATTCTTGGAAGAAGTCTTTTCTCAAAAAATGAACAAACGAGTACTTTTTTTCGATCTCTCTCATTGGAGAACTATGTATTCTCATTTGTGGGATCCCTTTATCAAATGCTCAATCCTTGAGTTCGTCCTTTATTGAGGATTTTTTCCGCAAAGGAGCATTTTTTAGTTAGTCAATTTGGTCGATAATACGTATCTTAAGTAGCAGTTTTTTATTGATAATGGATGATGATCTTCTTGAAAATTTCTTTGAAGAATTTTTTTGTGACGTCCCTAGTCGTCACACTAAAATTTATCTAAGTTAGGGGAGAAGGAAGATTAATTCAACAGCGGAAGAAGGAAGATTAATTCAACAGCGGAAGAAAACTTCAAATATTTTTTTTAGCAGGTCGATACCTAATATATAATTGTAAGCATGGAAAGTGCCCCCGATGACGTCAAAACGAGGTTGAATAGAACGGACGGCGAACAACATCATCCAATTTAAATTGTCTAGAACAACTTTACACAAGATGGTTATCGGAGTTTCGTTTGGCAGTAAGGGTAATTAAATCCATTGGATTTAAATTTTAAATAATCTAATTTAATTAAATTAAATATTAATTTCAGCCATTTTGAATTTTAAATCGCATAACAAACATTTAATATTTCATATATTTAATCTTAAATAATTAATCTCATAAATAAAAATTAATGTCATCATAATAAATTAGATTAATCAAAAATCTAAATCTAAATTTTACCGGGATGTTACATTTTTAAAATAGCTTTTAACATGAGATTTTATGAACTTTTTACTCATTCTCCTCCTGATAAGTCAAAATACTTTGTCATATTACAATAAATTGGTATCATAAGAAGAAGATCAAATTATCATACAATAAAAAGGACAAAGTGTGACATAATATGAGAAAATCTCAAATTCTGAAATATTTTAAATAAGCAATACATGAACATTAAAATTATATGATGTCTTCTCTATACTTCTAAAGCAAGTAAGTTTCTTAGAAGATGTTTGATTTAATATTTATTTTTAATAAGTATCGCTATAGTCTGTAGTCAGTCAAGGTTTTAAAAATCAGACCAGACCGGCCGGTTCAACCGGTCGAACTGTGAACCGGTCAACTAACCAGTCTGGTTTAATTTTATAACCGGATCTGCTTAAAATCGGCCAGAACCGGTCTAAATCGTTGTTCAACCGGTGAACCGGTACGGTTGGACCGGTTGAGTTTAAATTTAAATAAAATTTTTTTTCCTAAACTCTGAGTCCTTAACTCCGCCTCCGTTCGGAGGCCTCTACTCGCGCGACAGTCACGAACTCACGATTTCTCTTGCCTCACACTCTCCTCTCCGGCTCCCATCCTTTTGAAATGATTTAGTATTTTAATATTTTAGTGATATGAAATAATGAAATAATTTAGTATTTTAATATTGATAAAGCATATATTTGTTCAAATCTTTTAATGATGTACTAAATATTATACTCAATTTGTAATTTGCGAATATTTTGTTGGGTTATTGTTATTTCGATTGGCTTGAAATTATTTTTTGGATTATTGACATAAGATATAATTTGTTAAATTCAATTATTAAATATTCATTTTATGTCTAATTATTATGTTGATGTGTGAATAATATATATCTTAACTATATTTATATTATATTTTATTAATTTTTTTAATTTTTACTTCATCCCGGTTTGATCCCGGTTCGACCCCGGTTCGACCCCGGTTCGACCATTGAATCTTGAATCTTTCAGTCTACCAGTTCTGAAGTCGGTCCGATTTTCAAAACCTTGTAGTCAGTGCAATCTTAGTTCAAGGCAGAAGATGATGATTATTTTAATAAATATTTTAAAAACTATGAATCAACTTCGAGCTATTCAAGTCTAGCAAGAAATTAGAAGTTCAAATTTAAATTATGTCAAAACAAAATTAATTCGAGCTAATTTTCAATTTCAACTTAACTCGAAATTAGATTTGATTCAACCCAAAATACATTTTAAATTTCAATTTTTTAAAATTCAAAAATATAAATTAATATTAATATTTTTTTTATCATAAAAATAATTAATCTATTATTTTAAGAGCAAGTTGAGGGTTTTTAAAAGTTGACACTAGCCATGAAATTTTTTTCCAACATAATGTTGAACAAAAGAGTCTTTAATTTAAATAAAAAAATTATAAAAACCAAGCAAATAACATTTAATTTAAAAAAAATGTTGATGTCGGCCTGGAGAATGGGTGATTACTGTCCACTTCTCGGACTACTTCTGCTTAACGAAAAACACCTCACGGTATTAGAAATGCACTCGCTTTATTAATTTTTTTAAAATAATATTTAATTAATTAAGTATGCTTATTTTTAGAAAATCATTAAAAGTAATTTTTTAATTTAATGATAAATATAAATAATTTTCTAAAAAAAATTTTAAATTATTATTTAAAAAATTTCATTTTTATATTAATATCTAAATTATATAGCGTGATAATGCAACAACCTTAGCCAAAAGTCCTAATAAATGCAAACTTTAATTCAAGTTATTGTCCAAATCAATAATTATAAAACTATTTGTCATTTTTGGCTTCTGGATCGCGTGGTGCCATCGGTTATAATAGTGAGAGCCCCGGCCGGAATTTCCAGAGCACGAAACTTATCTTTTGCTCACCTCTCTCCGCCGGGGCTTCCGCCTTCGCCGGATTTCGCCGCCATGAGCAGCGCCGGTGCGCCTTGGGTGGCGCCGCCCACCTCGTCCAATCCACGCTCAACCAGGAAGGAGAAGAAGAACCCCCGTCCAACCCTCGCATGCCTACCATCCGGCGCCGGCTCGCGGGTCCGCGACTCCACCTCTACCGGTCCCCGCGGACTCCGGCTTGTGCTGCACGAGTCTATGGATGCGGCGGGGATCGACGCGAGGCAGGCGCGGGAGGCGCGGGAAGGGTTCTGCCAGCAGGTGGGGCGGCTGACTAAGATCTACTCGGAGACCAGCATCGCGATCAGCCGCGGGCCAGATCTGGCTCGGGCGGCGATGCTTATCGCGGCGGAGGACGAATCGCTCGTTTCTAACTCGTCGGCGCCGCTCCCCGTCGACGATTTCATCGAGAGGCTCGATGACCTCTCGATGGACTTCTGCTCCCTTTACTTGCCCCCCTCCAGTTCCCCTCCCGAGGTGTTTCTCGCTAACCTCGAGAGATATATCTATGTTCACAAGGTACTTGTTCTTGCTTCCCTGATTTCAGTAACTCCTCTGTTGATTGAAGTGTGATTCTGGTGCCAGATTCTGAAGAGGAATCACTAGAAAGAGATCAATTTTTTCAAATTGCAATGGCGTTTGATCGACTTCTTTAAATTACTCACGATTTTCGTTTCTTATGGTACCTTCTCAGTTATTCGAATTTGATGTTTCAGACCTACTTCACCAAATTTCTAAGGGGGTGGGTAGTTCCCCTAGGTTAACCCACTAAACCCTGTAATATTGCTATAATTTAACCCGGGTAATATACCCGTACCTACTCACTTAACCCCCGTACCGGCTATCTTAGTATCTTACCCCCGTTCTGATGTTAATTCTGTTTAACTTGGCCGGATTAAATTATTTATGGAGTTAATATGCCCTGAGTTAACTAGCCCTAACCCAATCAAAACAGGGCTAAAGAAAATATGAAAATATTGAAAAAACAAAAGAAAATATCTCATGTCTTGGAACTGAAATCCTGTAACTGGACTTAAAAAAGTGGGGAATTATTGAGCCTAAACCCACCCTGAAGAAACTTGACGCTATTTATCACAAATCTTCTAGTTGCTTCTTGTATGTCTGCCTGAATCCGAGAGCTTGCTGAAGTTCTTTATATTTCTATTTACACAGGGCTTTCACAGGACTTGTATGATGTCTGATGCAACAGCTTTGTACCTCCATTCAGTAAGTTTACTAAGTTATCCATTTAGATCAAAATAATTTATGTTCTCTGTATTCTTTTCATCTGAGATTTTGGGAACTTGTTGCTTATTATATATCGCCAAATGTTGTAGGTTTTGACATGTCGCAAAGGGTCGCCAATCATGTTATCACTTATTTATTCAGAGATATTGAAAATGCTGAGGATTTATGGTGTTCTAGATTTTGATGTGGAGATTTACTTCCCTCATGATCAGGATGGTCTTCCTAGGGGTTATGAAAAGCAGAAAAGCAGACTGTCAGATCATCCCCATATTTTGACATCAAAGTCATTCTTGGTGGAGGTAATTTTTCAGATGTTGTGCTACTTTTCAACTAAACATTATATAGATGCTGCTGCGTGGCTCTTTAGCTTTTAAGATTATTTTTATGATGCAATGCATCTAGTTAGTTGCATAATTCCCCAAAACTTACCTAGGGGATGGGATGTTTGGTTTAATGTTATTGTGATGTTATTTGGAGAAATTAATTGTTTAGTGGTTTGATGACATTTTTAGATAATATTGTAAAAATTTACAAAATCACAGCTCCAAAATGATATCTAGATGTTACCCAAAATTAATTCACATCTAGATATCATTCTAATTGTAATGGAGCGAGGTGAAGTTGGATTAATTTTCTATTATCTTTCAATGTAACAGTAGTGAAGCAAACAAATAATAGACATAGGCATAAAGATAATATTGACATTTAAATAACACGAATATCTAGATAGCATTGAACCAAATGCTCTTTTAGTTCAGTGGCTCTTGAACATGCTTTTCATTTGGCATCTTAGTCATCAATGATCATTTTTCTGGAACTTTGTTTCGAAACCATTTGTCCACATGAATGTTCAGTTCTTCACCATAAAGATGGGAGAAAATAATGCATTAACTTCTATTGAGTTTGACTTGGTGATAATTTGTTAAAAAATGGCTATGATTATTGAAAAATGAAGAGATAATGCCTGTGATTTTGAAAGTGAAAGATAGGTATTTCATATTTTTGATGCTGTAAAAACCTTCTTTCTGTTTAACTATTCTATGCATGTCAATAGGGGAACCTTTATAATAATTCTCTTTTCATTTTTTCAAAATATAGCCATCTTAAATACAACTTTAGACCAGTTATGTGTAAAATTTGTATGTCTTAAATATGACTCATAATCAGATGTAAGTCACAAGTACTTATAACTTGTATTTCACAAATTATGACATGCTTATTAGAGCAAAGTAACATTATTTAAAATTATGTTTGAAAGTTTGATTGTCTTGCAGATGGAACATTGTTATAGGGATTTTTGAATTTTGCCCCCCCCCATGTCAATGCATAATCAATTATGACTGAAGTTGATACATTCACAAACTTTAGAGTTAATCAGTACTGGTACATTTTTGGTAATGATCTTGGCTATTGAAATTATACAGATGAGGCATAAGTGCTGTGCAACTTCTTTGTTTGAAGTCTGATGATTATCCCTTGAGCTGTAAAACGAGTTGAATTCGAGTGACCTAATACCACTTTGAGTTTTAGCTTTTCGTGTTTGAGTCATGTTTTCAATTTATTCAAGCTAAGTGATGTGCCTTTCGTAATAAACAAATTAGTTTTCAAGTATTAAGGTTACTATATAAAAATAATATTATTTACCCTAAATGTCTAATATATATAATTAACACTATGGTTTTCAAAAACTCTTTATGAACTATCATATATATATATATATATGTGTGTGTGTGTGTGTGTGTGTGTGTTAGTTACCTTATGTCACTCCTTGATCACCATCACTTATAGTGGTTAACACACAATCAAATCTGCCCATGATCGATCGAGGAGGTGATAGTGTGATAAGCGAGAAATCATTTTATAGCTAGAAAATTTTATAAATAAATAAAATCCACAACTATTAATTAAAGCATATCACATCTAGAAATACCTATCACCAATAGTTATTAGTCTTACTTCTACTGTTGGTCCACTTGCACACTCAAGAGGAGGGTGAATTTGGTGTAATTAAAATTTTAAATTTTAATTAATATTAATTAAAAATTTTATGTACTTTTAAGGCTACTTATTATTGTAAAGTTTTTACTATTTTTAAGTAAAAGTGAGTAAGTAATTTTAAAGTAGTACCTTCAAAAAAATAATCAAGAATAATATATATATATGCATATGTATAAATAATATATATATACTTATATTTAATATAAATATAAATATATATGTAAATTTAATTTACTAATATATAAGATGTGAAGCGTGTGAATACAAGTATTTTTTTAATTAATAATAATAGTATATTAGATGTGTATATATATATTTATATATACATAGATATTTATAAATATTAATATATATATGTAAAAAAAATATTAATGAAAAGTTAGAATTAATACAAAAGTAAAAGTTAGTGTACAAAATTGAAAGTTACATGTTCAGTAAGCAAATATTAGTAAAAAAATTGTATAGATAATAAAGATTATTATTGCAATAAGTAAATATTAGTGGTACAGAAACAAATGTTAGTAAGTTAACTACAATAAATAAAATTGTAAAATATAAATTTAGTGATTAACTAACTTAAATATATTGAAATGAATAAATCAGTAAATTTTTTATCGTCAGGCATTTTCTGTCGGATGAACTTAATTCATTCGATGTACTAACTCACTCCGTTCTACTAATATAGCTATGTTAAAGATAAATTTTATGTTATATATATAACTTAATTATAGTGAAATAGACAAATCAGAGATATAACACCCAAAGCCCCAATCTTTCCCTTCACCGAGATATAACACGCAATAATTCAAACTCAAATTGATTTCATTTCATGATTAAAACAAATAGTACTAGTTCTTGCCAGTATATAAGCGATTACAATCGAAATTTAAATTGCAGAAATAAATGCGGAAATAAAAAACTGATTACAACAAGCCAAATGTGAATATCTAAAAATAGAAGAAAATAAACGAGATCAGCCCAAAAATTTGGAATATTCCCATTCAAATCAATAAATTGATTTAAATGGGGATTTTCAATCCGCTGATCAGCCACCAATCGTGTCTGCTGCCAAATCTGCAGATATCAATCCTCCATCCAGATCGACGCCACGTGGTGAGATCTCAGGCGTCGAGTGTAGACCATGCTTGAAATAAATTGACGGTCTGATGTCGTCGTGTCCCCACCATCTTTACATTAATGTAAGATCATCCACTCTTATGGTTAGTCGCTTGTCAAATTTGGGGTGTTACACCTTATTCATATCACATGTAATAATATAATCTAAAACTTATGGATTTAAAAATATCTAGTTGAGTTCAAGTTGATTAGTTCCATTTTGACTAACTTGACTTAGAGTTATCATGAGAAAAACCAAGTCGAGTTCAAGTTGAGCTAAAATCGAGAAAGTTTTGAGCGAGCTTTTAGTTTCAAGCAAACTTTACAGCTGTTATACTAATATGTTGATATAAACTCATAATTTTTGTTATTCCAGAGGTTGTTTATCGTGCTTTCTGATTCTTTTTTTTTAGCACCCTTGGACTGTGAATTTTACTGCTTGTGAATTTTCCTTCGTGTTTGATAGCCAATTTACTGATTCATTTTCCCTTGTGTAGGTCCTAAGTAGTCTTAAGAACGCTTTCTGGCCATTCCAGAATGATAAGAGTAGTTTGTTTCTGAGAGCAGCACAAGCTGCAAGCCATGCATATGGACCAACGGTTTCTGGAAAAAGTTTTTCCAAGTATTCACATGGGCTTGATACTGCAGCTATGGATTCCAAGCATATTGGAGATATGCGGCGTACCTTAGCAGGTAATATAGGTTGTGTTCATATGAGTTTTTATGTTGGCTGTTAGCTTTTATTTGATCTCGATGTTAATCAAGTCCTGAACTTCCCGATCAGTTTTTGTATTTAATTAAACCTTGGGACAAGGAAGGAAATGTTAGGGACCTCATGGAGCTCTTTATATAAGTTAATGAACATTTATCAACCCAAAAGTCATTGCCTATGATAAGTGCCAACAATTGTACATTAATACGACTTTGAATGAACAAGGCCCTTTCTTGATTCGGGATGAATGCAAAGAATGCAAGTTCAGAGATCAACAAACTCAAATAGCAAATTAATCTCAAGTTAATTCTTCATAATCGGAATGAGTGATTTGCTCAGGCTCGAGTTGGCGACACAAAGCAAGCGAGGGCTCAGCATAATTGTAACTCGCAAATTCAACGAGCTGGAGGGCCTGATTCATCAAGGCCTGCTACAGGGAGTTCTGTCCCAAACTTGTTTGGCCAACGAAAATAGAGGATCTCTTGTGTGAGTGAGCGAATCGAGGTGGAGCGAACAGTGGGCCGAGTGAGTAGATGGTGGCAAAGATGACAACTGTAACTGTGGTGCAAATGATGTGGACGTGACGAACAAGGATGAACTTGATTCAGAGGAGACGAGCTTGAGTGGATGGATGAAATTTAGGGATTCTTACCCAAGACCTAAGCTCTTTCTTATCCAAGATATTGATTTATTCCAGAATTAGATAATCTCTCAAGGTAGGAGGCAAACATTATTTTATTCAATATTAAAAAAATACAATAACAAGAAGGCGCTTATATAGACTTTTATACAATCGGCTCAATAAAAAAGAAAATACATCATGATATAATTGTTTCATATAAATAAGGTAATACTAACATCATACCTCATAAGACATATTAGGAAATAACTGAATATAATAATTGAAAATAAAAATCATCTCAAATTGAAATATTCCCTCAATTGTATCAACAAAATAAATGAGATATTCAATTAGCCAAATCTATGATTCATCCGCATCAGCATAATGACATCCATCCTCCTAAATATGTCCTAACCATTAGTCAATCCAGATCAAAGCAATGCAGTCACATCTTAGCCGTCTGCAATAAACTCTATCAGGAAACGGTTGATCGTAGTGTTCTCTTCAACTTTCCTCTAGTTGGGAAAACCTGACCATGTCATGTAAGGGTCCTCTCTACTATGATATATCTATAATAGATATGGATCAAGACTCTGAAGCTCATCTCTAGTAATTCACAAATTCTCAAACTAAAGTAAACTCTTCCAACGAATCAAATAACGTTGGTATTCTCAATTACTAGTGAAAATTATCTGCTCATCAAGAATGTGCTCTATTTGCTTTTGTTTATAACTGGATTTAACTTATGGACAATCAGGTAAAGGTCACGAATGGTGAAGGCTCAAATGGATCATTAGTATCATTGTTGGCTCCTTGTATGCCTCCAAGACTAAAATATTGAGGGTTGAATTAATGCTATACTTCAGTGGTAAATCAACAACATTCGAGCTAATTTTCTTTAAAATTTTAAATGGACCAGCTCTCGATCTTGTAACTTCTTAACAATTCTTATTAAGAATTGCTCGGGTCGACCTGAATTATCACATAATCTCTTTTTATAATTTTTTGCATTCTTTTATGACAATCTGTTTATTTTTTGTAAGTGGCATTACTGACACTTATTTTCTTCTTGATCTCTTTTGTAGTTTCCTAACATACTATGCAAATGACTATGCTGACTTTAACATCCTAGTATGCATAGGTAGTGGAATGAGATCTATAGGAATCATAGGCTTAATCATGCACAATGTTAAATGGACTCATCCCGAACTGGTTTGGTTGACTGGAGCTGAGAATCTCCTGCATGGGTGAGCAAATTTAGGCGGAGCAAGTAGCGGGGCCAAGTGAGTAGAGCGTGGCATGAACGAAGTTGATGTGATGAAGTGAATGCTGAACAGGGATTCAGGAAAAAAAGGAAGAAGTCAATTTGGAGGAGACGAGCTTGAGTAAATGTATGGAGTTTATGATTCTCACTCAAGGCCTTAGCTCTTCCTTATCTAGGATATTGATTCATTCCAAAATTAGACAATTCCAAGGGAGGTGGCAAACAATATTTCATTCAGCATAAAAAAAAATCAAAATATCAAGAAAGCGTTTATATAGTTCTCCATATAAACAAATCAATAACGCGCCGTTGCCGGGTCCCAAGTCCCGGATGGGAAATGCGGAGGGTTGCGTTAGGTAGTCGACAGCCAGCGTAAAACTTGTCGAATCAATCATGACATGAATCCTTTAGAAAATTGCGTTAAAGCTAGGGCGTTCCCTGGAAGCGACGCGCTGTATTGCCTGAATACAGTGAAAAATGGGCGTGATGTGAAATAAATTTAATTTTTAATATTAAATTTTATGTGTGATGTGATATGCCTGGTTAAAATTAAACCAGGTTAATTTTAAATTCTTAGACAAACGGGGCTAAACAATAGAGATTTACTTAATACTTGAAGGCAGATTAAAATGACTCGATTGCTGTTCACCTTGTAACATATTATAGAGAATCACTTACTTGATATAAGAGTAATGTTATACAATTCTTATAAATAATTTTAAATATTAAAATTAATTAAAGTTTTTTATATGATATTATTATCATATAAATATTTGTGACTATTACAAAGCATTTCTCCTGGTATAATCAGAAAAACGCTCTACTTCCATAGAACACTCTGGATCCATCCTTCTTCTTCTCTGACTCCGTCTTGTTGATTCCTCCTCCTTGGTCATGGATGACATCCCCACTACCCAGTGTTTTCGGGCTGTCAACATCCATGGGGAGCTTCATCTTCGCCAGAGACTCTGTGAACTGCTGCATGCTCCTCATATACATGTCGACTATCTGCTTCTGCATCTCACTTTGCTCTTCTTCAAGCTTATTAATGTTGCCCATCGGAGACTTGAACACAGATCCCAATTCGCCATTGTCGCAAATACCCGAATTCCGGCCACTGCCGGCGCCATCTTCGCCTTCCTTGGCTGAGATCTTACTCCCCCTCTCGGTTCTGGAGGTTGGGGTACCGGGAGAAACCACGTTAGAGCTGGAGATGATTTTCTTGCTTATTGAGTCTTCGCTGATGCTGGTGGTGGTCGATACGGTGAAGGGGGCGGAGCTCTGAATGCTTCCATCAGGGGAGTCGCGGGAATTAGCAACCATTTCACAGTCCTGTGACGAAGCTACGAGATGGAAGAAGGGGATGGTGGCTTCTCCGGCGGATGCCGCCGTGGATAAGTACTCGGAGACCATCTCCTGATTCTCCTTCACTAGATTGTAATCCGGTATCTCGATTGTTCCGTACTCGGCTGGATCGAGAATAACGACGTCCGAGCTGATCGATGATGAAGTCGCCGTAGCGGACTGGAAACCGCCGGCGGCGTCGAGGGAGAGGGAAAGCTTCACGGTGCCGGCGGGAGAGTGGAAGAGATCGGTGGACGAAAGAGTGAAGTCCTGGGTGAGCCGGCCGCCGCCGGCGGCAGCCAAGGACGAGATGGGGACGAGGGCGAATCCGAGGAGCTGATCGTCGAGGTAGTTGCGTGCGCCGCTCATCATCCAGATCTCGCACTTGAGGACGGCGGCATCGCGGCTCGGGATCTGGAGCTGAAGCCGCTCGTCGAAGTTAGGATTCTTGCCGCCGCCACTGACGACGCGAGTGGAGATCGCGTCGTCGGGGCTGCAGGTCAGCGAGAACTTGGCGTAGACGTCCTGATTCGCGTAGATGCAGATGTTGTGGATGTTGCGGGCGTGGTGGATGTAGATCTCCAGCACCCCGCAGATGGCTGCATCGCAGCCGTCGTCGGCCTCCGGATCTGGCCTGTAGCAGAAGGATTCCATCCTTGAGGGGAAGAACTTCTGATGGATTGTGGAAGATTGCTCTCTCTTCCCTCCTCCTCCTCCGCTACCTTCTGCTCTCTCTCTCTCTCTCTCGCCTCGTTTGCTAGTTGCTTTAGGGAGGGGTATTGATTTGAGTGGAGAAAAATGGTGATGGTGGTGGTGGTGGTGGTGGTGGTGGTGGTGGTGGTGGTGGGTGAGTGGTTGAATCCTTTTATGGGTTGGCGCTGCAGATTGCGAGGGAGATGAGCGTCAGATCCGATCATCATTTTGATTTGATCTCCAGTTTTAGCAGCCCTGCAAAATTATTGGGTTCCATTAGCTGGCACTCCACCTCAGTTTTTCATAAAATGATTTTTTTTTTAATCATTTTGGCTTTATTTGATAAGTGCTAGTAAAATAATATTTTAAATTTATTATAAATTTTAATATTTTTATTTTATATTTAACTCAAATTTTAATTTTAAAAATTAATTTTATTTCATCTGGTAAATAGTATCTGGGTCCCTCTAGTTTGGACGTATGTGCAAATAGGTCCCTCGAATATTTAAATGTAGCAAATTGGTCCTCTAGTTTGATGAAGTATGCATATAGGTCCTTGGCCGTAACAGATGTTAGAAATTATTTTCTCTCTCCTCCCCGCATCTCTCTCTCCTCCCTATCGGAGGCCATGGCGTCACCGCACGGCCTCCAGCGGGTTGCGCCGGCATCGCGCGTGCGCGGGATCAGGAGGAGAGAGAGAGGGGCGGGATGCGGAGGATGGCGCGCGGGCAGGCAGCGCAGGCAGGCGTGAGGGACCTATTTGCACATACGACCAAACTAGAGGGACCCAGATGCTATTTACCCTAAATTTTAATATTTTTATTTTATATTTAACTCAAATTTTAATTTTAAAAATTAATTTTATTTCACACCATAAACATCTCTTAATATTAAAATAAATTCTATTCTCATTAATTTTATAAAATAATTTTTTTTTTATTTCTTTTAGATGATTACTAAACAAAGTCTTTATGTATTTTTTTTTAATTAGTATGAATATTTATTAATGAGCTCGTTTGATTCTAAAGTTATTTTTAAATAAAAAATATGTTAGTTTATATATTTAATGAAAAATAAAATTATTTTAATATTAAAAAGTACGTAATGTTTGAAATAAAGTTGATTTAATGTAGAAATAATAATAAATGTGAATTAAATTAAATTTTTTAATATTAAAATTTGTGTTGAGTGAAATAAAGTTGAAATTTTTAAAATATTAATAAAATATTGATTGATCTTGTTTGAGCAAACAAGGTTTATGTATGAATTTTTTTTTCACTTAATTTAATTATTTTGAGGAAATTTTTAATATTTGTATACATTTTATGAAAAAATAAAGAGTCTATGTTGATTTTACAAGTAAGAGTATTGAATGTTTATGTGGAAAATTTAGAGTAGTCTTGTCACATGTATAACTGAAATTTAAAATTTTTATTATGATTTAAGTATACAAAAGAAAAAAATATTCACTTTGTTTGGTATCACAATTTTTACACTTTGCATTATCTATTTCTATTTTATATAGTCAATTATTTATTTTGTTGAGCTTTATTTTTTTTTGTTGTATATATATAAAAGTCAAATAAATAACCATTCTAGATATTAAACCGATAATGATTTGAATCAATTTTATTTTAAATGAGTTGATAACAAGTCATAAAAAATTTAAATTAAATTCGATATGTTAGAATTTGGCAATTCATTTAAAATTAGGTTTGACTAACAATTAAATTAAAATAAAAAAATTTCCAAAAATTTATTTCTTGATGTTTGTGTAGAATAGAAAATTTAATTACTAGATTCAAAAACTAGACATTTTTTAATATTCATTTATTGAGCTCTGACCAAGTTCTTATTCTTTTTGGCAAACATGATTGAAATTTTTAGGCTTAATTCCCATTTATCAACAATTTTTTTTTAATTTATTCATCAACGAGTTTAATTATATTAGTTTGAGTACATTAAAAAATTATAAATAAATTCCTATCAAACATATTAAATGTTTATGAATATGTTTGCTATTTTCCTAATTCATTATTAATTATTTTTCTCATTGAGATATGAGATATATTAAAATTTTATATGAGCTCTATCCGAGAACCTTATATTGAATCTTGTAATTAAATATTTATAAAAAATTTTAACTTTAAAATTAATTTATTTTATATCTGCTTTTTTTAATATTAAAATAATATTATTTCATATTAAAACTTATATAAATTGATATATTTTTTTCTCATCGTAAAATAATTTTTAAGTCAAACGAGCACTTAAAAGTTATATTTTAAAATTTAGTTTTAATTTTTAATAAAAATATTAACTTTAATATCACGACAGTTAAAGTTTTTTATAAATAATTTATTTTAAAAACATAAAATTTTATATATTAATAATAAACATTGAATAGTATTATTTAGATGATTAAGTATATAATATATATAATATATACACATTTAAATATAATAAAATATTACAATTATACATTATAAGGTATTATTTTTTTTAGATTATCCGATGAATTTCAAACTTTCAGTCAAAATCAGAAAATAGAAGATGTTTTGTGGTCCGAATCGACCGAAACAGATTCGGCAGACTTTTTGAAATTGATAGGCTCCGTTTGGTTGAGGAAAAAAAGATGACTTGAAAAATTTTTGTAAAAATTTTTAGAAAAATGTATAAACTATGAGATAAAGTGAGTTAGTTATATGTTTTCTTTTTAATAAAAGTTAGTTATATTAAAAATTATGTTGAATGTGAAAAAAAAGTGATTATTTACGGCTCTGTTTAGCAACTGGCTAAAAAAAATAACTTATTTTAATCATAGCTAAAATTTTAAATTTATTTTAAAAAAAATTTAAAAATTATTTTATATCTCATCTTACACTAATTATAATATTAAAAAATTATTTTATTTTAAATTCAACATAATTTTTAATATAATTAATTCACTTTATTTCACACTATACATATTTTTTTTAATTTTTTTTAAATTACTTTTTTTATTAATGAGATAGAGCCTAAATATTAAAATTTCTGTAGAATGAAATAGAAAATAATTTTTAAATTTTTTAAAATAAATTTAATATTTTAATCATGACAAAAAATAAATTATTTGTTTTAGCCCAGGGACTATGATGTAAGCCGTTGGCCCAGCGGCAACACGATTACCAATTTCCTCACCAAACCCCCAGTCCCTTTCCTTCCTCTTCCTCACCTTCATTCCTTCAACCTGTCGCCGGTGGCGGCGGTCACCGCTCTGAGTGGTGATACCTTTGTCTTGCTTCCCATCGTCCTCTTCCAAAGCATTCTTCTCCTACTAGTATATCACAATACCCCACATTAACGAAATCCCTAGCCAGCCAATCGCAATCACTAACTCCTAACCCTCTCGCCTTTGTCCTCAACGATCAAAGATGGCACCGGAAGCTGTCGTCTCCGGAAGCAATGGAGGTATTCTGCTAGTGCTTCCACTGCCAGCGTTGGAGCGTTTAAAGCATGGGCTCGTCGTAGAGTGAGCTGTGGTCGGGGATGGGTGATTTCCGGCGAGGAGAAGGCAAAGGCCAACTCGCCAGCGCAATCGGCTGCTCCACCTCCTCCGACGGTTGTTAAAGACGTGAGCTCAACGGAGTTTGTCATTTCCCGGCTCTGCATTCTCCGACTGATTGAAATGATTTTCACGGCTGCGGATGCAATGCGGTTCCTACCGAAAAACAGGACGGGCAGCTAAGCCTGTACCAAGCGTTTGGCTGCCAGTCTTCAGGTTGCTCTGTTTCTTTTCCTTTACTTTTTTCCTCCGTGTAGGTTACCTTCATAGACGGCGTTGGTTTGAGCATTTAGGGGGGTTGTTTTCGTGTTGGGTCACATTATTACTTCAACTTTTATTAAGAGGAGGACATGCCCATCCCCTCTTTCTCTCTCTCTCTCTCTTGTTCGATTGACGAAGAAGGGTAAAGAGAGAGCGCCTTTTAGGTAGTATGACTACCTCAGTATGGATTAACAGATATATTAAGAAAAGGTTTTATGTGAAAACGGTGGTTGAGCAAAAAGATTGGATGAAATGATTCTAACAACATGAACAGTTGTACAGAATTATCCTAGAAATGAGAGTGCAGTTTATTCAAAAATAACATAATACAAAACCACGCCTTTTGAGTTATTTTTTCCAGTTCACTTAAGAATTTTGGCTGATTGCCTGCCCAAGTTCAAAGAAATCTTCTAAAATTAATTTCTGAACACTTTTTTTGTGATTCAGCCAATAGTTCTTGGATATATGCTGGTATAATTGATGTGACAACTAGACCTTCAAAGCTTTTGTGATGACGGAATCATGTCATGGCAGGTGTGAGGTGCTTGATGTGGAGTTGATGCCAAGCAACTCCAAAAATTACCTGCAAGTTATAATTGCTCTTATTTCAGTTAGCTTTAGAGTCATCATCATTGTTAACTACAAAGTCATCATCATTATTTGCTTTAGAGTTTGGATGGCCTGCTGATCAATTATCTCCATTTTTTGAATGAAATCAAAGTTTAATCTTTGTCTATGTGTGGATTCTCTTTAGGTGTTGCACCTTTACTAGTTGCTATGACAGTTGATGTAACATCCTGTAATCCAAATGTAAAGGCATTGTCCTCTTTAGCTTTAGGAAACTGCGTGACTTGAATACTTCGGAAGAGATCATCTATTTTAGTATTATTCTAATTCAAGCATGCTTAATTACAGAATTTCTCATCATTAACCTTATGGTTTTGCCCTAAAAGACGTCTCTACATTTGGGATCATATTATGTACTTATACAGTTTGAGATCTTCCCTCCCTATTCAATGTAGGATGATTTATTTCTGTGCCCCTCTCATCATTATTTATCTGCCTAAAGGCCAATTATGAGCCACACTTTGCTCTAATGATTCCCTTATCTTGGGATATCACCTGACGTTTACTTCCCGCTCTCTTCGGCCACTGGAGCCACAATGAGATTTGAGTCATTGTAATGATTTACCTCATGTTGCTACAACTTTTTGTTGATTGTTGCGACAATCACCACATATGATATTATGTTTTATCAACTTGCTCTTAGTTGTTGCAATTATCGTAGCTTTGTACGGGGTTAACCCTCGACTTTCCCCTACACGCCACTGCGGCCATTAAAGACCTTTGCCTGATTCCATGTTTGTACCTTTTCTAGTTGCATTCACCCTAAGTTGTTGCTATCGTGTGACACTATCTTGCACCAGGCACCCCCAACCTAGTATTCACCATCAGCCGACGCCTCCTCAGAATTGGTACCCATCCACATCTGCCGCATGCTCATGGCTTCTCTGCTTATTCGTGTTACCTATGCGCCCGCAAGCATTGCACAAAACCTAGCCATAGATAGAGCGAGCTTGTTTTTAGCCCTGCTTAGACTCAATTGATTTGAGGTAGGCAAACTTGACCCTGAAATGGACTCACACCCGAATCATTCTGATTTAGGCATATTTCTCTCCAACTAAGGTATTATCCGAGAATGGTTTCAACCTATGGACATACATGAGGCCAAGAACTTTCATAGATTAGCTACATTGTACAAGTTATTTATAAAAGGTTCTAGTACTATTATAGCTCCAATTACGAACTGTTTTTGTAAGTGTGAGTTCAAGTGGACAAAAACCATCTTTATTACATTCCTTGATATTAAGGAGAGGTTGACTTATGCACCTGTATTGCATGTCCAAAATTTCTCGAAAGTCTTTTAAGGCAGCATGTGATACTTCAGGATTAAGTATCGAAGGAGTTTTAAATCAATAAGATCATCTAGTTTTTTACTTCGATGAGTTATTAAATGAAGCCTAACAACAATTCTTAATCTATGATTGAAAAATTTTATGCCATAGTCCAAGTACTATGATATTAGGATCAATGCCTATTGCATAGAGAGTTTGTTTGGTATTTAGGTCACTAAATACCCTGGCAGCTAAATTGATAGAAATAACTGAGTCATAAACATCCGAAGTGTGTTTTATTCAGGTGTATATGTTTGTTCTATTGCATTTTTCAATGTTGGGAATTAATCGTGGTGGGGACACAGATCAGCATCGAATTGGATGGTTAGGATGACGTTATGTACTGAATCAAAATTCAAATTCAAATTAATTAGAGCTATTAGAGATTTCCATATTAGCTTTATTTAAATTTGATTTGATTTGATTCAGAGCATATCTAGAAGATTTGGAGACTCACCACATTTGAAGCTGATTTTATTTAATTGTAATAGAATTAGTTTCATATTTGCTTTTATTTATTTGGTATTTTATTTTCTACATTTAATATTGTATTTTTAAATTTTTACATAGGATCTCTCTATATAAAGAGGTCGTCTTGCATTGTAAAGAATAGCATTTGATGAATAAAATTATGTTTGAGTTTTCTCAGAGCCTAGATTCGGGTTAAGGGATCAATATTCCAGTGAAGGAAAGAGTAGGATTAGCCTTTGGTGAGAATCATCAAATTAGCCTAGTTATCCACTTTTTCAAATAAATAAATAAAAATCTTTGCGCACTCACCTACCTCAAAATCTCGCTCCACTCGCAGCGCCGTGCAGTTCCACCAGATTAGCCTAGAAAGGGTTGGAGGTGTAGCGTATCAAATCGCATTACCTTCTTATTTGGAAGGAATCCCTGACGTTTTCTATGTTTCTTCGCTTCGAAAGTATATATCTGACCCCTCCCATATTATCAAGTATGAACCAAAAGAGATTAGTGTCGCTCAGAATCTGAGCTACAAAGAGAAGCCAGTCCGAATTTTAGCCAAAGATGTTAAGCGCCTCAGGAATAAGGTGGTCCCAATGGTCAAAGTTTTGTGGAACAATCAGACTGAGCGGGAGGCAACCTGGGAACCTGAGGAGCAAATGAAGAAGTCTTTTCCTGAGCTTGTAACAAATTTCGGGGATGAAATTTTTCTAAGAGGGGAAGAATTGTAATGTCCAGGTATCTCTGTTTTCTATATTTTGGTTCTAGGATGAATATAACTGTTTGGACATTACATGGGAGTTATGAGTTAGGCATAATCTCGTGAACGATGAACGTGAAATCTCGTGAATGATGTTATGTATATGAGTTAGGCGTAATATCATGCACGATGAACGTGAAACCTCGGGTTAAGGCGTACCGTCGTGCACAAAGAACATGAAACCTCAGGTTAGGCATAACCTCGTGAACGATGTTATGTAGTGTGAATTTTTGGTGCCATGTGTATAGCAAATCCTAAAGTCAGGTGTTGAGATAGTATGTAGTTGGTGGGCAAGTTCCAAGAGTTGGTGTGAGCTAGCTCATAGTAATATATATTTTCTGATTCTGTCCTTTTCACTCTCATTTAATTCTTTCTGACATTCTGGTTCCCTGAAAAATTAGGAGAAATAGCCCAGCGGACAGGACGAACTTGAAGTAGGGGAGATTCCAAGCTAATATTCATTTATTACTTTGGAAATGACAGACGTAAGGTAGGCAAATCTCATGCATATAAATATAAAAAAGATAAAGCTACGAATCTTTTACCTTGTACAAGAAGGTATGTGTGATGCTCATGGCCGAAGAGGGCAGGGAGTGATCGCCGGGTGATGTCCTAAGAGAAAGGAATCACTGAGGCAAAGTGCGGCTCCTGGTAGGTTACTACGCCAAATAATAAGTGGTGAGAAGGGCACAAGAATGAATCGACCCACATCAAAAATGGAGGGAGATCCTGAGTTGTATAAGTAGATAACGTGATCTCAAATAGTAGAGATGCCTTTTCTAGTTAAAACTGTGAGGCTAGTGATGGAAAACTTCGTAGCGTGCTTGGGTTGGAGTAGCACTAGGATGGGTGACCTCCTAGGAAGTACTCAAGCACGCAGTTTTTCTAAAGTCAATGCGGACAATACCTCTATATTGAGATCACAGGATGTTATAATATGATATTAGAGTCGACGTCTCGCAGTATGATGTGGTTCAAGGACGACCTAGGCAGAAGCTGGTGGGCCTGTGATGCCAGTGGTTGAAAAGGGCGAGGAGTGATCGTCGGGTGATGTCCTAAGAGAAAGAAATCACTGAGACAAAGTAGATAATGAGTGGTGAGAGGGGCACAGGAATGAATCGACCCACATCAGAAAGGGAGGGAGATCCTGAGCTGTATAAGTAGATAACATGATCTCAAATATATATGCGCCTTTTAGGGCAAAACCGTGAGGCTAATGATTAAAAACTTCATAGTTAAGCGTGCTTGGACTGGAGTAGCACTAGGATGGGTGACTTCCTGGGAAGAACTCAAGCACGCAGTTTTCCTAAAGCCAAAGCGAATAATATATCTACAATGAGATTATAGGATGTTACAGTATGCATATTTTTCCTGATTTGTACTGAATATTTATGTGAAGTAATTCTGTGATAATTCTATTACTTTCTTGTTAACTGAATAAGATAACATTGCGGAGAATAATTGGAAAACCAAGTTTAGAGGACTTGTGTTAAAGAAATGAACTGTGAAAGAAAGGGGAAGAAAAGGTAGTTTCTGATTTCTCATTGTATAGGTGTCTGCCCAAACTGAAAAAGAGATGATGTTGATACTGTAAGTTCAGTCTACCGCTGAGGGTAGCATTGACAAAGATCATGCTGTAAGTCAAGTCTATCGCTGAGAGTAGTATTGGCAAAGATGATACTGTAAGTTCAGTCGACTATTGAGGGTAGCATTGGCAAATATGATGCTGTAAGTCCAGATTACCGCTGAGAGTAGTATTGGCAATGATGATAATGACGTAAGACTAGTCTATTGTTGAGGATAGTATTGGCAGTGAGCTAAAATATATAGTACTATAGGTGGTCGCTGAGGATCATTCTAGTGAGTTTGGGCAGAGAGGCAATACACCGAGAAATCAGAACCGGCTAAGACAATCATCGTCCCTGATGTTTGGTGGGACTAATGTCTGGTGAGATAGTCATCGTCCCCGATGTTTGATAGGACTGATGTTTGGTGAGACAATCGTCGTCCCCGTTGTTTGGTGGGATTGATGTGTTGAGTGGTACTATCATGAAAACACGAATATTGTAAGTGTACCAACGTTATGAGTATAACTAATAACACGAGATTATGAAGAAATGATGTTTGACTAATTGTGGTTTGGCGGTCCGATGTTTGGCAGCTAAGGACTGACAGTGCACGTATTGTGGCCGAGGTTTGTGCAAACATTGTGTCCGTGGTTTTATATTTTTATAACATCATAAATGATATTATGTAATTTACTTGTGGTACAATGAATCCTGTTAAGAGGTGTTGATATGAACTCTGTACTTTCACACGATATTAAGGTAATTAATGTTAGAGTGGTTTCCTAACATCATGATCGAAAGTTGATATTGAATTTGTTGAGCTAATTTATTGATATTGTGTTCTGATGAAATGTTCTTTTGGTATGAACTTTGTCTACTCAGTAATTTGAGACTAATGTCTTTTTGGCATGTACTCTTTCACTTGGTCAAACATGAAATAGGGGCAAGGGGATTGACAAGGCTTGAACTGTCGCCTTTTTTTCTATTTTTAAAATTGTAATATTCATGTGCGATGTTTGCTAAGTGAGTAGATAAATGATCTGTAATAGATATTTTATTTTATGCTGAATTTTGATATCGTTGAACTCGATGTTTCCTTGCCAAGAGAATTTTTGGTCACACCCCCACTACCATCAAGAGTAAGATGGTTAAGGTGGTCGGTTGTAGGGGTGGCAATATATGACCCGACCCGTGAACCCGACCCGAACCCGACTCGTAAATTTCAGGTATGGGTCATGAATTTTGACCCATTTATTAAACGGGTCGGGTTCGGGTTGGGCATAATCAGGTCGGGTAGGGTTTGGGTTGGGCATTTATCAAAAAATGCTCTATAAATGGGTCGGGTCGACCCGCCAACCCGACCCATTTATTAATCAGGTCATGGATTTTGACCCATTTAATAAATGGGTCGGGTTCGGGTTGAGGCTATTCGGGTCGGGTCGAATTCGGGTTCGACCCGAACCCCGAGGCTGGTTGGCAATCT
>KZ451993.1:3111897-3128246 GCA_002786265.1 Apostasia shenzhenica
TTCGGTTGTGACATCCTCAGTGGTCGAAGTCTGGTTATGTGAATCCTACGCCAGGGATTCTTTTGGCCAAATATCTACAAGGATGCTCAGGTGTTTGTGGAGAAATGCTCTCAATGCCAGTACTACGCTGACATGCATAGGCAGCCCGTTGGCTATCTCAAACCCATCAATTCGTCTTGGCCCTTCGCTATTTGGGAGCTTGACTTTCTGGGCCCAATGCCTATGGCCATAAGGAGCTACAAATGGATACTAGTTATTGTCGACTACTTCACAAAGTGGATTGAAGCCAAGCCACTTACTCAGCCTACTGCTGAGAATGTCGAGAATTTCCTATGGGCTAACATCATCTGCAGATACGGCATACCGATGGTGATTATCACAGACAATGGCACCCTGTTTGCTAATCAGCGAGTCCATGACTTCTGTGGTAAACATCAAATCAATCTCAAGTACGCGTCTGTTTGGCATCCTCACACCAATGGGCAAGCAGAAGCCGCTAATAAAAATATCCTGAATATCTTGACGGTGCCAAAATCCGCTGGCAGAAGAGCTACCAGGCGCTCTCTGGGCTTACAATACAGCTCCTTCCAAAGTTACTCAGGAGTCTCCCTTCTCCCTTTCATTCGGGATGGACGCAGTCATACTAGTTGAGCTAGAACACTCCTCCCTCAGGGTAGAAACCTTAGCCAACTTCAATCTCGAAGATTTGCAAACCTGGATGGGTGAAAACGATGATTCATGGAGAGTCGAACTGGACCTCTTGGAGCAGAAAAGAGAGTTGGCCGCACTCAAGCCCCTGGAGCACAAACTCCGGGTTGAAAGATATTTCAACTGCAAAGTTAACCCCAGGACTTTCATTTAAGGAGATTTGGTACTCAAATGACGGCTTCTTGTTGGCAGCAATTTGGGGGTTCCCAAGCTTGAACCTAATTGGGAAGGCCCTTACATCTTGCGCGAGGTTGCTGGACCAAACGCATATCATCTGATGACTTCTGAAGGCATCCAACTCCCTAGAACTTGGAGTGGGGATGATCTAAAGAAATTTTATGCCTGATTCCTAGCAGCAGTTCATCCTTATTCTTCCTATACAAGATTCATTTGTACAGATTCATTCAGGAATTTATTACACAGATTCATTCAGACATTCTTTACTAATAGACATATGGGTTCTTCCAAAGTATATCTGGACTTCTTCATACTGTCTCAACGGTTATATCTTGAACTCCAAAGTTCTTTTGACATAAGTCTTACATCCATTAATCCATATTAGGGTATTCATGTTGGCCTAACGTCTATCGCTCAGGTATGATTTCAACCCAAAACTCTCAACCATCGTACCCGAGGCTTCGGACCTTGTACACAATAGTTCGTTATAACTAACCTTCCATATACGGAGGTCACTGAGCCTAGTTACACTTGGCAGGCGGGGTCTCCTACTTACATCTGAAATCCTTCCATAAGCCCAACCGACTAGCAGAAGGTCTGAAGCCCTGCTCGTAACCTTAGGGCAGTCCATGTTATCCACTCATGATACAGGTCCCCCCTAAGCTGAGTGCCTTCGCTTCCCACTAGGATCTGCAGCTCTAAAGGGGATCAGCGCTTGCCTCAAGTATAAACATCGGCCACGATATTTCAGACGATCAAGTTCTTTTGGCATTGGGTCAGATAACACCTTCTAGGCAGGATCTCCACTACTATTATTACCTCTTTTCTGTGCAGGTGCATAAAGGAGTATATTTTTAAACCCAAATTCAGGAAACCCCCGAGATCAGCCCATGCCTTAAGTACAAATATCGGGCACGATGTTTCAGACACTTCGTTCTTTTGGCATTGGGTCAGATAATACCTCTTAGACGGGATTTCTCCTGTTATCATTACTTTCTACGCGAACTTAGGAAGTTTCAAGGTTCAAACTGGGGGTGCTCTATATGATTTGAAGTCATTCATTATTAAATTGTTATAAAGGGTTTTCTCAGTCATAATTAGAATATCCTGAATTTCATACAGAGGTACTTGTACATTTCATATACATCAGGATAAACAGGTATATAATAAACAAGTTTCCTTTTCATTCATTTTTCAAAAATTACAAGAGGATTACATCACTCATTTTATAAAAAAGTAGATTAGCCTTCACTGACCCCATCCAAAAGATTAAAAATCCGATGGATAAGATCGTCAGTCAAGTCAAATCCCTCTTCTTTATAAATGAGATCGGAGGCCATGCAAGGAAAGGGATCCACTTCTCCAAGATCGGCAGCAGTAATTTTGCCACCTTGGATCAAAGTGGAGGCCAATCCTTCCCAAGCCCGCCTAATCCCATCTAACCTCTCCTGCCTGCAGGGTAAGCTAGTCTTGTAAGCCTCCACAATAGTCATAGACCTCTCCGTGACAACGGCCTCCTGGTCTCTAGCGACTTTGACAAGCTTCTCCCATAAAGCTTTATTGCCAGCTTTCACCGCGCTCAACTCCTCTTGTAGTTTGGCCTTTTTCTCCTGCGTGACATCAAGCTGAGAAGACTTCATTGAAAGCTGGACCCTCAAGGCCTCAACTTCTTCATCCCATTGATGAAGCTGACGTCCTTTCTCCAGCACTTGCTCCTCTGTCCTCAGAGTCGTGTTCAAAGCCACTGGCAGGCGAGCGAGTATCTGTAACAGAAACAGAGTTAGCTCACGAGAGCAAACGGGTAGAAAGTTTCAGAGAATCCTTACCGTAGCTACTCTGTTGGCAAAGCCTGAATAGAGCTCTGGCGTCGAGGTTCTCTCCAACTCTCCTCCAGGTCCTTTGACACCAGACCGCTCCCTAGGGCCAGACCTACCTCTCCTCAATGGACGCAGCTTTTGTTCGCGGTTGGCACGGTGACGACAGTCAATCTTCTGCCGTCCCCTTTCGTTCTCACCGCCATCCTTGTGCATTCGTCCCCAAAGATTCCGGTGAAATTAATGCTAATAGGGGGCTCTATGCTTCACTGCCAATCATGTTCTCCCCCGGCAGCAAAGCCTTCCTCCTCCACACTTTTCGCTTTCTTAGATGGGGGCTCTGGGCTTGTGCTCTCGGAGGGATCCCTTCTTTTCTTGGGAACCTCGCGGAGAATCAAATCCAGGCAAGGTTGTTGAACCTCTTAATTTTGATGAATACAATTAATTTAGCATTATAGACTAATCATCTTACTAAGTGTGCTTTCAGGTTATTTATATTATGATTAAGGTGAAAGTCCAAGTTCAAGTTCAAGAAAAGAAGTTTATTACTTGGTTCTTTTTCATTTTCTTTTCTAGGACTTAATTGTAAGCATGCATGTTTTTGCCAAGGACTTAACTTGTACTCAATCTTAGTTAGCCTAAGGTCTATCAAGTCTTTATTAATCCTTGCTGAAAAATTCATCTCCTTGAGCTGCAGGAAAAATCGGTTGATTTCCAAAATCGATCGGATCTCTCTGGACTGGCCCAAACTCAGCTGCCAAGCTGACCGTTTGGCCTATCCAAATTTCCAAAAATTGAGAATATCTTATTTCCATTATCTTGTTCCTTGCAGCCCACTTTAAAAATATTTTTCATCCCTCAAAAATTATTTCTTTATTCTTTGTTCATTTTTAAAATGGAAAATATTTACACTTTCCTTTGCACTTGTTTATTTCAGCAGTCCTTAAATATCATGCTGAATATTTTGTCCACCTAAACTCATTAAATCTAGTTTTAAACTATCTCAGGTGACACATTCTCCTTGTTTTAACACTTGGGTGAAAACTTGGGTGTTTTTAGCCCCTTTTTTAATTTATTTCTTTTGCTAAAAATAAAACCCTTAAGCATGCTTGTTTATGGGAAATGGACAAACCATTATTTTATGCTTTTCATCAACCTCCTTTCACAGGTTTATTCTTTTGTATTTTTCTTGTTTCAAGCTTGGTTGAACTTAATCATTATCTTTAAGTTTTAAAATCTGCTTAACCCCTTTCTGCCTCCAATGGTCCAAAGGACATTTATCATCCAGAAATGTCTGAAATGCCCTCTGCTTGCTGTTTTCTCATTTGTCACTTGTATGACATGTCAAAATGCTTGTCTACAATTGGCTAATTCAAACAAAGGGCAAATATTTTAAGCTTCTTGCTTACCACCTGCTGTAAGTAAATAAAAGCATTCATTTCCTGTTGTTCTTCAATCTTCTTCCTGCCTGAAAATCTTCCAGCTCTCCTTCAAGCTTCTACTTGCAAACAAGCCTTCTCAAGGAGAAACAAAAGAAGAAAGAGTGCTGCGTTTTTCACTGTTCTGAAAGCCAAGACCAGTAATTCTTATTGTTTACATTTCTTCTTGGTTTTTCGGTTTTGTCACAGCCTTCAGTTTCTCATTAGCTGAGCCCTCACTATTTTTGTTTCTATTGGAATTTAAAAGTAAGTCTGCTAGCTAATAGTTTCATCTCTTATAGCTTGCTTTTTCCTGAATATTTTGAGATACCTTCTTCTTTTCTTTTACCCTAAGATTACAGAAATTAATCTTGGACTTCTACGAGTTTTCACCATTGGCAAAAGTTGTTGTATGCATAGAGCTCTTCACTGTAATTTATTTTTTGTGTGCTTAAGTTGTAATTGAGCTAGCAAAGCTAGCAAAATCTTGTACCCTTCTGTTTTTTTCTCTGAGATTATTTTTGTAGGTTTGCTCGGCTTTGGTACCTGTAAAAAGCCGTGGTGTGTAGGTTTTCTTGGCTTTGGTTCCTGTAAAAAGCCATAGGATTGTATCGGGTTTATTTGGCTTTGGTTCCCGTAAAAAGTCGGGGTGATTTAGTGGAAATTCTCATTTGAGGAGCGTGGGGAGTGGACTAGGCGGTAAGCCGAACCACTATAAATTTGTTGTGTTCCTTTCTTTTTGCTCCTAATTCCTTTGGACCAAAGTGATATATCATATCTAAATCTAGGTATTTTAAAGTTATACAAAACCTAAAATATTTTTATTAAAAACAGATATATGAATAGTAAACTCTAAATTTATTATTTTTTGTCTCTTTTGATTCATTTCTGCACTGCTATGTGAACCTTGGTCGATTCCTGAAATCGACCGGATTGTTCTGGAAAAATTTTCTGCACTGTTCTGTGAACCTTGGTCAATTCTCAAAATCGACCGGACTGCTCGGGTAAAATTTTCTGCTCTGCTTTTTTCTGTCCAGGTGATATCAGAACTCAGTATACTTGGCAAATTTTGATAAACTTAAATTTGCTACCTCTTATTCCCTTCTTTTTCTTAATTAAAAGAAATTATTTTAAATTATTTTTAATTTCCAATTCACCCCCCTCTTGGGAAGTCTCTGGGCCAACAAAGATCCCTCCGTCTCCTTTTCTTGGCCTCCGTCGGCCTTATTCTCTTCCTTCCTTTCCCCTATAATAATCCTTGTATCACCCTTAGGGATTGTCTGAGGCTTGGCGGTTGACACGGGTCCTTTCCCCTTCCCCGTGTACCCCAGCTCAGCCAAGGTTTTCCTATCGTCTGCGGCATCCTCGGGAGAGGATACCACATCGACGGTGATTCCGCCGCAGGCCGGCTCCAGAATCTCTATCACCTCTTCCTCCTCCACCTCAGTTATCTCTCTACTAAGCTGGGTGGCAGGAGGCTGCCCCCTCCTGGCCCTCTTTATCAGAACCATGCCGGGAGGAGGGGTGACTTCCTTGAAGATGGTGTACCCCAACGCCTTGGCGTGCAAGGATACATCATTTCTCACGTATCTGAGGAAGTTCTTCAGGGGCCAGCTCTGCCCCTTCAGCCTCTCTAGGCTTTTTAGGGTGTCTGCACCGGCCATCCACTTGGCGTCGCCCATAAACTCCGGGAGGCATAAACCGGGCATCAAGGGGATCCCTAAATCTCCTCCGACGAAGAAGTAGTAGTCCTTCCAGTCTGAGTGGGAACTACTTGCCCCTGAAAACATTGCCTTCCTCGCTTTGACCTCAGGGCCAGACATCCTCTGTACCTTGGTATGCCATCCAACTGAACAAGGTCCTGAACAGCGTCAAGGTCCATGGTATCCCCTAAGCCTATAGCAGTTTTAGGAAGGAGTACTAGGCCACGACGTTGGGGGAGAGTTGCGCCGGGACGATCTGAAACGAGTTCAGGATTTCTCTGAACTCCGGTTGCAGCGGCAACATTAGACCATACTCCACCGGCGCCCGGTATACACATACCGCTCCTTCAGGGGGACTATTTGGTCGAAAATCGGCGGTGGGGGGGATGACCATTAGCCCAGGGTTCCCTCTAAACCCCCTGGTAATGTTGAGCACCTCGTGCTCCATAAGGAGACTCTCCTGATAGCTGGTGTCCTTGTGGAACTGGTCGGCCAGTTCGACCCACTCGATCTCTCTTCCTCCCATTGCTCAATTTCACGGCGAACAGAGCAAGGACTTCTTTTTTCTCTCTTAAAGTTAGAAGACGGACAAGTACTCCAGTTTCCCCCTGGGAAAGCTTTTTTGGGAAACAACTATGGCTTTTCGTCTTCTAACCATCTGATTTTATCGGTCAGTGCACGGACGCAATCAAACCGTTCATATCTTCTGACAAGTTCAGAATTCGAAGCGTCACTTCCACTAGTTTTGTCGTACGTCATGCACGATACTTCATAATTTTGCCCGACGTTTTGAAACAATGGGATGTGTTGTTATTATCATCCGATGTTCTATGGTCGTGCCCGATGATGGCAGCTCTTATTCTTATAATTTAGAATTTACTATTGGTTTTCTACTTTCACACTTATGAATTCTTGTTCTCTCTTTTCTAAACCTCGTGGTACCTGTCTCAAATACGAAAGAAAAGACAAACATAGAATCCATCCAAAATAAGTTTTTGAAGGAAAAAAAAATATATTTCATTAATGATAAAAGTTATTATAATTTTATTTTCTCTGTTCTCTTACATGTTTCTCTCATGAATACAGGGAAAATAAAAAAATTACAAGACTTCAGAACTTAGACACCCAGTGTAATAGTATCGACCTCAGGAATATTGATATATAGGGGAGCAGATCAACCGGGAGCTACCAGGACTCCTCTCCTCAGCTATCGTTCCTTCAAATATTATGTTGATGATGAGGCTTAGGAGTTAGGAGACGGAGGCAAGTCACTTATGGCTCCCTGGCTGATCCTGCTGCTGGATTTTGGGAGGAACAGTTCGGCCTGGCCACCTGGCCTCTAGGGGAGTAATTTGGCCCTCTTTAGGACTCCTGCGTAGGGGAGATTAGTGATATCCCCAGCCAACGTAAGACCTTACTGGAGGAACCTCCTCTGGGTAGTGGCTCCCAGCGTCGAAGAACCCGTCTGGTCCCTTAGGGTCATAGAAGAGAAGGACAGCAGGACTTCTGATATTCTCCTAATTTAAGATGCTTACATCAACCAATATTTGTAGGAGGACATCAAAAGCTTTCTGGTTCTTCACGTGGTGACCCACCGGCGAGGCGTTGACGATATTCACTGCCCTCCTCACCGCTTCTTTTAGATCCTCCATACGTCGTCCCTGCCATCCAGAGCTATTCTCCACCAAGGCCCGCAAGAAGTGAACCTCGGACTTCAGCAACTCCTCCCGACAACGAGTTTCAGAGGCTGCCTCCTTCGCTCCTGATGATGCCTCCCTGGCCTTGGCATCATCATCATTTAACCAGCTTCTCTCTTCTTTCAGAGCCTCTTTCTCGTCATACAACTTCTTTATTCTTTTTTGGAGGTCTTTGACATGAGCAGAATGGGCCTGGTTCACATCCGATAGGCTGCGGCGGAACTCTCCCCTCGCAATCTCACTCTTACTGGCCCATTCTGTGTTACTCAAAGCCAGGGAAGCCAACTTGTCTTCCAGTTTGTACAACTTTCCTAGCTCCTCCCTAGGATCACCTTGAGAACGCTTTGTGACTTGCAATAAAGCGCCCTCCAACTCCTCTATTCTTCGAAGGTGGCAAGCCTCCCCTTCCTCCTTGCCCTTCAGAGATTTTACTATCTCCAGAACCTTGGAGGTTCTTCCCAGAATCTTCTTCTCCTCCCTCCTTATTTCAAACAACCTTTCTCCCAGTATGCCCCATGTCTCCCCAATACTGGGGGCGACATTGGAGGCAGCTGGAGGAACCCTCTCATTCCCCTTAATCGCTTCCTCCATCTTGCCTCCTGGCCCTTCAATGCCAAGGGCACTTTCAGGAGCAACTTGGGAGGACACTTCTTTCATCCCCTTAATCGCTTCCTCTATCTTACTGCCCTCCTCCTTCCTTCCCTTTTCTTCCTTTTCCTCAACATTTCGGAGGTTCGCTGGAAGGAAAGAAGGGAAGAGAGACTTTCTTTTCTTCTCAGAAGGAAGGATTGATGTACCAAGGGGAGCAGGACCACAGATCTTGAGGGGTGTCTTCTTCACGCCCTCTGCAGAAGGAACCCCGAACCTAGGAAGGAGCCGCTCAACATCTTCGTCTTTGAGCAGGATCTTCCTGGGCGCTAGTTTTTTCCCGGCGGCTGTTTCACTCACCAGGATCACCTCCTTCGGCTCTCCAGCCTTCAGAGGCAGCTTGACTGGAGAATCAAAGACATCCACCACCTCTATGGCCTTTGCGCTCGTTGGCTTCTGCACTGACTCCAGCGTCTGCACCAGGACAACAGCGACCTTGATTGACGGAGCTTTCGCCTCTAGTACCACAACCGTAGCTCGCACTTCTTCCACTGGGGGCACTTCAACAAGGTCCATTGTTGCCGTCTTCGACGACCCTTCAGAAGATTCCAGGAGCCTCCTCTTCTCAGGAGGAGGAGCGTCAACCGGAAGATCACTGACTCTCTTCTTTGCGATGCCTGACAGAGTCACCCACTTTCTCCTCTCCGTTATCTCTCCAACAATCTACCCTCTCTCGCAAAAACTCAGTGGTTGGAGGAAGAGAATACAGATCAGTGCGTGCCACCCCCATCTTATTCTAACAAGTCTCGGGCAGCACGTCCACCATTGCGATGGTTCGCATTTCAGGACCCATATCAATATTCGCGCCCTGCTAATGTTAACACGTAGTTCTAGCACTGCATCCATGTCGTACATGTGGCGCCTAGCTGGCGCTTGACCTTCATTTCTTTTAACTAATCCATCTCTGTTATCACAGGCCAGATCTCGGTCAAACCTCAGACACGAGGGTTCAACCACGCCTCGCCCACGATGAGCCAGCACTATCCCTGGTAACATCATCCTCGATGTCACAAAACGGTGCCTGTCACAATCAAGCTTGGTCCGACCGCGCCGTTCCCCGTACAAGGACATTTTTTCCAGACCCGCAAATTAAGGATCCACATGCTTCAGCTGTCACAGATCCTCAGAAGTAGTACCAATATTAAAAGATGACATCCTCCTTTTGCGGTTGTTTGTCCCTCCGGCGGCCAACAAACGGCGCGAACCAAGTGCTTGTTCACCTCCTTCTCTCCGAAAAACCAGGATAAAGCCGCACCATCCGCTGCCTACAAATACCTCAAAAATAGTCTTCATGCAGACAGATCGAAAATCAGAGAAAAAAGAATCAATAAGAGCGGCCAAGGTACAAGCAGCTTCTCTGGTTCTCCCATTTTTATTGTATTAGAGCCCCAACTGAGGAGCTCTTTCTCTCTCTCTCTTTCCTTTCCTAAACATTGTATCAGCCTTAACGGCTACCTTTTTCCTTTAGTGAAACCTCTTCGCTGATCGCTCGGTGGACGTAGGGGATTTCCTCTCTGAACCACTTTAAATCTTTGTGTGCTGCTCTGGATGCCCTGAACTCTCTCTATTTCTCTCTCACTTAAGCTACCGCTAACAGGCTTACCTCTCTGCGCGCTGCCGTCTCCCGGTACTCTCTCTTTTTTGGTGTTTCTTGAGATCCCCTACATCCTACATCAACAATTAGTAAAATAAAAGGAATCATATTAATAATATATATATATATATATTATAATTGGCTCCATAATTCATATGACTGATAGATACTTTATATCTGTTACAGCAATAACATTTATTGCGATTTTTTATTGACTAAATTGATGGATACATGCATAAAAGTTAAAACATAATATCATGTTCTAATAATGTAAGTATTTCTTTAATTTTAATTTTGCCGTCAACCTGATTAGTAGTTAACAATAATGATAATGTTTGTATTAAGTAATTTTGAAAACATTTAAATTTTTCAAATTAAGATCTTTATTATATATTTGCACTAATATAGATGATATTTAATAAAAAAAAAGTATGGTAATTATTTCTTTTTAATAATTTAACCGTGGAATTTTATTATTAATTACAAAGAAATCAAAAATATTTTTAGAATGCAATCTAAGACTATAGAAGATTACAGGAATTTAGCTATTAACCATAAATTAGAAATTGCAATTCCCTTCATAAATTAAGATTATTTCTTTCTATTTTTCTTAGCCAATTTCGAGCAATGAACGTGTTCTGTTCTGACTATCGACACGTTATCTTCGAATTATTATTATTTTAATTTATATGCATTGTTCGAAATAACGATTATTTTGTCATCTAATTTATCGTTCAATTTAAATAATCTTATAATTGAATGTACATTGGAGAAATAATTTATTAATTATTACTTCATTAAGCGAATTTGCTAATTAATTAAAATTTAGGTTAGTCATTAATTTCCGCTTCAACTCTCCTTTCCGCATAAACTTTGCTAGAAAACTTTCTATGAGACCGACCGTATTATTATAGTTGTGCGGGCGTCAAAAACCCCTTACTATAGTACAGGAGATTTGGGTAAAATTTGGCAGTACAATTTGGCTTGCCCGCATAAAAAGGAGAAAAAAAACTTCTATGCGAGAAGTTAAATTTGGGCTAATCCGCGCAATTTCTATTCACTTTTTTTTTAAAGAAATGGCTTCTTAGATTTTTTTTTTTTAAATGTTGTTATTTTAAAACCCCGTTTTTGTTATCATATATTTTATTTTTTAATTCCTTTTTTTAAATCCCTTTATATTTTAAAATTCCTGTTACATTCTTCTTTCCCATTTTTGTTATCATATATTTTTTTTAAGGAATAATTACCTACATGCCATACTATTTCACTTTATTTATGCATTATCAATCCATTATTAGTTAATTACGCTATGCACATTCAAAATATTACAAAATCTTACATACACATTTGAGTTAAAACTTAATCAAAATCTATTTAAAAAAAAATCTATTAATAAATCATTAAAATTATATTTTTACTCTTAATGGTACATATTTTTCTCTTCCTCAATACTACACTAAAGTGCTGATTTGTCCTAAAATTAATTCACGTCGCGGATGTCTCCTTCCTTTGCCGCCACCTAAACATTAAGGTTTTAGGATTTTCACTTAAAATATATTTAAATATCCTTAAAATAATATGATGAACGACTCAGATTTTTTATAATCTAACTATAGTTAGGTTATTAAAAAATTATGATTACTTATTATAATAAAAATAAGTTAAAATGTGTGTTTGTAAGATTTTATAATATTTTGAATGTGCATAGCGTAATTAATTAAGAATAAATAGGTAAGACATAAATAAAATTAAATTTTGTGACATATAAGTAATTATCCTTTTTTTTATTTCTTTTTTTTTTAATTCCTCTATATTTTAAAATTCCTGTTACATTCTTTTTTTTTTTTTTCATAAATGTACTGGCCCACTTTTCTTTTTAAAATTTTGTGTTCTTTTAAAGCAACAATCCAATGTTGAAAACAAAAATTATAGCACATTTTGTTGCTTATAAACCTAGTAGTATAATTACTTTGTTGTAATTATAAATATTTCTAAGAGACAAATTGCTTAAAACTTCTATTGTCTATGTGCCATTTAAGTTGATTTTAATTTGAGCAAATTTTAATATATAATTACTTCTCATCGAGGTTTTTTCTAAGTCTATTTTGTGGAATTGGCGTGTTACTCACGAGCTACACGACATTAATTTTAGAATCATTATACTATAAAATAAGTTTATACACAACACGGGTGAAGTACAATCATGTATAGAATAAAATCCATAGCACACAAAGAGCATCTCACAAAATTATCATTCTAGGTAGATCTATTAATAAGCCAAATTTAAATCGAGCCAATTTCAATTTACTTTATCTTCAGTCTCTTTAGTTTCTGTGGGCCGCCTGCTGCCAGCTGTCGTTATTTAATTGATGTATGGAAAGGTGATGTGATGAGCTCTCCAAACCCAATAATTTTTCCATATGTAGGCAGGATTGAAGAATTTGTAGCACTTTATCGCATAGAAATATTTTTACTCTCTTTTATGCGAAACCGGCAAGAAATTCTTCCAAAACTCCTGTACTATAATAAGGGGATTTTGGCGCTCGCATGACATATATTATGCGGTTTGTCGCATAGGCCATTCCTGAGAAACTTTTATGCGCAAACCTTTGCGCCACGTGGCGAATAAAAAAAATACTGGGATATTTATTAAGATTTATCGTGCCATTTAAATTATAAATTTTATTCGCTTATATTTTTAAATTTCTTATTCTATTTTTTATTAAATTATTAAAATCTTAAACTTTTTTTTTTATTAGTTAAAATCTTAAATGTTAATTATATATAACCTTTAGCAAAGATATTTTTTAATAGAGAGAATTACATACATACCCCTTAAATCATCTTGAATTACATATTAAACCCCTTATTTTTTAATTTTACAACTTAACCCCCTAAATCATCAAAAAATAACATATTTAGGTCTTTCTCAAGATTTTCAAAGTATATTTTTTGCTGATTTATAATTATTTGAATGTTTATTATCAATAATATGTATATACAAATATTACAAATATATTTGCAAATACATGTATTCTACTACTTTTTATTTTTAGATGATTTAGGGAGTTAAATTGTAAAATTAAAAAATGAGGGGTTTAATATGTAATTCAAGATGATTTAAGGGGTGTGTATGTAAATGCCCCTTTTTAATAAAATACAATAATTTATCTTTTGGCTAATTAATTTATAATTACTTGGTCTATTTTTTAAGACATTTATTTACGTTTTAAAAATTTAAAATAAACTTAAAAATAAAGTAAAATCGTGACTATAGTCCCTATAATTTCAAAATTAGAACTAAAGTGAAATTTTATAAAATATGTATAAAAATATAATTATTAAGTAATTTTAAGAACCTATAGTATTCTTATATTATGCAGTAGACAAACTATTAGGCTTGAGAATTTTATTCGAAAATCGAATCGAGCAAAATTGAAACTCGCTCGTATTTTGCTCGATTCCAAATTGACTCAATTTTTTTTTTATTTGAAGATAGCTTGCTTGCAAAAAAATTGATTCAACAAGAAATCGACTTGATATGTATATAAGCATCCATATTTAGAAATTTTCAAAGTAAAAATGAGAAATTTAATGTATATTAATACATTGAAATAACTAACTATTGACGTAGGATGTAGGGGATCCCAAAGAACACAGAGAGAATGAGAGGGAGTCCTGAGAAATGGCGGCGTGTAGAGAACTCTAACAACCAGAATAGCACACAAAAGTTTAAGGTAGTTCAAGGAGAAAGTCCCCTACGTCCATTGAGCAGTCAGTGAGAGGTTTCACTAAAGAAAAAGAGAATCAGAAATCATAAGATAGTATGCATTGGGCCCAGCAATCTCGCGCACGATGTAAAGACCTTCCCAGTTTGGTTCAAGCTTGGGAACCCCTCAATTATTGCCAGCGAGCAATCGTCGTTTAAGCACTAAATCACCTTGAATGAAATCCTTGGGGTTAACTTTGCGTTGAAATATCATTCAACCCGGCGCTTGTGCTCCAAGCGTTTGAGCGCGGCCTTCTGTCTTCTTCGTTCTAGGAGGTCTAGGTCGACCCGCCGCGAGTCATCGTTCTCATTTATCCAGGTTTGCAAATCTTCAGGATCGAAGTTGGTTGTTGCTTCGACTCTGGGGGAGTAATGCTCCAGCTCGATTGGTATGACGGCATCCATCCCGAAGGACAGGGAGAAGGGAGACTCTTGAGTAACCTCAGATGGAGCTGTATTGTAAGCCTAAAGAGCGCCTGGTAGCTCATCTAGCCAGCGAGTCTTGACGCCATCTAAGTGTTTTTTCAAGATGTTCAGGATATTCTTATTAGTGGCTTTCGCCTGCCTATTGGTGTGAGGGTGCCAGACAAATGCATATTTAAGATTGATTTGATGCTTGCCACAAAAGTCGCGAACCCGCTAATTGACGAATGGGGTGTCATTGTCTGTAATAATCATCATGAGCACGCCATATCTGCAGACGATATTTGCCCATGGAAAATTCTCAACGTTCTCAGCAGTAGGTCGAGCACGAGGTTTGGCTTCTATCCACTTTGTGAAGTAGTCGACAGCAACCAGAATTCACTTGTAACTTCTGACAGTAGTAGGCATTGGACCCATAAAGTCCAGCAGCCAAACAGCGAAGGGCCATGACTAATTAATATGTTTGAGATAGCCGGCTGGCCGTCTTTGTATGTCGGCGTAGTATTGGCACTAAGGGTATTTCTCCACAAACGACTGAGCGTCTTTGTGGATATTAGCCCAAAAGAATCCCTGACGAAGGATCCGCATGACCAAGCTTCGGCCGCAAGCATGGGTTCCGCATTCCCCTTTGCGGACAGCTTCCATGACTTCTTGTGCCTCTTCTAGTCTTAGGCACTTAGTAAGGGGTCTGACGTAAGACCTTCTGTAGAGTTCTCCGCTGATAAGGACGTATTTGGCGCATTCAAGCTTCAGTTTTTTCGCCTCTTGACTGCCATCAGGTTATGTCCCATCTCTCAAGTAATTGAGAATCTTATCCATCCAGCAGGGCAAATGCTCCTCAGAGTGAATTTCCGCGCACTCAAAACCGGGCTTGTTAAATACTTGATGTCGGCGGAGGTCGAGGAGCCCCCCTTTTGCAAGTCGGTCTGCCACTTGATTTTCTTCTCTAGGAATGTGTACTTGGGAGAACTCTTCAAACTGAGAGATCAAGGACTGGGCTTTCTGCAGATATTTTTTCAGAACCTCGTCCTTTGTTTTGCAAGTGAGGTTCACCTGGTTGACGACCAGCTGCGAGTCGCTGAACACTTGTATGTACCTTACGACCATGCTGAGTGCGAAATTCAGGCCCGCGATGAGGCATACTCTGCTTAGTTGTTAATGGCTTTGAACTGCTAGGTTATTGCCTGGTGTAAGGCGGTTCCCATTGGACTAGTTAGGATAATTCAAGCCCCCTGGAACTGCGATCCAGATGCACCATCAACGTGGAGAGACCAAGGCATAGCCTTGCTCTTAGTCGGTGATGGCTCTGAAGTAGAGAGTTCGGCTACAAAATCTGCCAGGGCTTGAGCCTTAATTGCTATTTGTGGAACATATTTGATGTCGTATTCGCCCAGCCCAGCTCGATGGACCATTTGAGAAGCCTTCCCGAAACTTCGAGAGTATGCAATATTTTCAAGAGCGGTTGATCAGTGACAACTTGGATAGTATGGGACTGAAAGTATAGTCGCAGTTTCCTTGCTGCCATTAGGAGAGCCAGAACGAGCCTTTTCGGCGTAGGGTATCGGCTCTCAGCATCCAGGAGTATATGGCTGAAGCAGAAGATAGGATGTTGTACCCCACTATCGTCAACGAGGACAGCCGAGACTGTGGCGTCATATACGCCCAAGCATAGAGACAAGACCGCCCCTTCCTTCGGTGCCACCAGTATCGGTGCCGAGGTAAGATATCTCTTCAACTCTGTGAAAGTAGCTTCACATTCATCACTCCATTGGCCCTTTCTGCTGTTGCGTAGGCATCGAAAAAGTGGTGAACACAATTCCTCGGCCTTTAAAATGAATCTACCCAGGCTGTTGATCTGTCTCGCCAGTTTCTGAATTTTCTTCATCGTTTGAGGAGAAGGCATGCTTAGGATCGCCGAGATTTTGTCTGGATTGGCCTCTATCCCTCTGACTGATATCAGGTAACCCAGAAACTTCCTTGAAACTGCGCCGAAGGTGCACTTGGCGGGGTTGAGTTTGAGGTTAAACTTTCGGAGGGTATTGAGTGTCTCCTTGAGGTCGGTGAGATGCCCCTCCATGCTCTTGCTTTTTACCAATATATCATCGACATATGCTAAAGATTCCTGCCCCTTTGACTTTTGAAGACAGCGTCAATCATATGCTGATAGGTGGCGCCGGCGTTCTTGAGGCCGAAGGGCATGACATTATAATAGTATGTACTGAAGTCGGAGATGAAAGCAGTTTTTTCCTCGTCTTCTTTAGCCATCCAGATTTGATGGTATCCGGAGAAAGCATCTAGAAAGCTTATGACCTCGTATCCGAAGGTTCGATCCATCATTGCATCGATGCATGGAAGAGGATACGTATCCTTGGGGCAGGCTTGATTTAGTGTTTGGAAG
>KZ451993.1:3139624-3153363 GCA_002786265.1 Apostasia shenzhenica
CCTAGAAAGAAATGAAATTAATTGATTATAAGCCATTCTTAGCTGGTTTTTATATTTTTTTAATGAACAATTATAAGTTAGTCTCCCGCCTTTCATGTCCTTATAAATTGTTCTAAAAATATTTATTTAAGATCCAAATTCATTCATTTTGTGTTCAAATCAACTCAAAATTTTACATCTCAAATCAGCCTGTTCGGCTTCCTGTTCGCACGCTCCAGAAAGAGGATCTGTCGGGGGCGGTGTATGAAACTCCAAACGAAATGAGTGATGGGAAACGCACTTTCTCCTCCGGAAAACTCCCACCATTAAGAATAGATAGATATAGAATAGATAGATAAAATATAAATCATTGCTGGCAGTAGAAATGGAAGGTAAAGTTCATTTTTTTTTCTTTCATTGTTTTATAAGGAGGGCTGAGTAAATATTAGGTTCTTCCATAGCATTCCTCCTGACAAGCTTCCATCAATGCACGTTCAGCAAACTTCCTGAATTTTTTTTTTATGGAAGCAACCACCGGATTTTATGATCATTTTTTGACGGAAAAAAAAAACTAAGTACACTGTTTTGAAGGTAATAACTACACTGTTAACCAACTATTTTTTTTAATATCTTGTTAGCCAAGGATATAAACAAAGAGCGGAGAAGAGAAAGAACTCTCTATCCTTAAAAATAATTAAAGAAGCATTTAATTTAATATTATATCATATTATTTGAATAATAATTATTTGAATTAATAACAAGTATATAATCTAAAAATAAATTCATAAAAAGTTATAAAATAAATACTCAAAAGATAATATCTAAAACATCAAAATATTTAAAATTTAGGGGGATTTACATACAGAACACTGAATTCATCACAAATTACGCATTTCACCATTTTTTAGTAAATATTACATATATCACACTCTGCTTATGGGTTTTACATTTCTATTGTAACAATAAACATATAAAAAAAATGTGATATGTGTAATATTTACTAAAAGATGATGAAATGCATAATTTGTGATAAATTCAATGTTCAGTATGTAAATCCCCAAAATTTATAATAAATTTAAAGTATTAATAAAATATTAATTTAATTATTTTTGAGCCAATAACCGAATAAGGAGCTAAACATCAAAATATTTAAATAACATAATATAACATCAAAAATATATAAAACTGATAATAACTTAAAACTTGAAACTTTATTCACAGATAATATCTATACAAGAAAACCTTATGTTCTAGAGCACAAAAAAAAAATTCACAGAGAACAAAATTTTATTCATAAATAACATTTCTAACACAACTTAAGGGCTATTTGATTTGATATTATTATAATATTATGTTATACTTTCTAAATATCATATTTATACGCTACTTTTTTAAGTGATAATTTTATAATTTTTTAAATTTATAAACACATATCATCAAATCAAACAATTATATTTCAAACACAACATGAGATAACATAAACATAATATTAAACCAAACACTCTCGTAGTCTAATCAAATCACGGTTCACTCATCCGAATTACAGGAGATTCGAGTGCAATAATGTTGGTTATTGACGATGACGATGACCCATGGGCGATTAGCAGAAAGAAACATCGACAAATCCAGAAGAACACCAAAACTAAAACACTAACTTTTGCTCTTGAGCCTGAGAGTAAAAGCCTGCAGAGACAATAAAACCTGCTTCAGCCTCTCTTTTATTTCAGGATCAATGAGATTTCCATCATCATCAAACTTCTTGGGAGGCTGGAATGCCTGAACAAATAATTCAGGCCTGTTGATGAAATGAAGGTCAAGAAAAACCCCAACTTGGCGCAGGTGGTATTGAGATCTGCCACCTCCAAAGCCTCCCCCTGCACTCACTACAGCTGCAGTCTTGTCTGCCCATACATTTGGAGGCCTTGATGCCCAGTCAATAGCATTCTTCAGAGGAGCTGCAAGTAATAATATGGAAACCAGATATCAGAGGTACACATAGAAATGTCAAATATAAATAAGAACAATGCTACAGAGGTCCCACAGCAACCCCTAAATGTTCTAGAATCTTTGGGTATGGGCTTTAACCACTAATTTAGGGAATAATATATTGTACCATTCACTTAAACTATTGGTTAAAATCAATGCTTAAGTAGAACTTTTGAAGACTAGTTTTGAGGCTCCATATCATTTTTCTATAAATAATTCTTGGATCATAACTTATATAAGGTTAAACTTTTAAGTCACTGATAACTAAAAGTTTTAAACATGATAATAGAGCATGATCTCAAGTTCAAACTATAGTAACTCCCAATTATCTTTAGCATAAGACTAATAAAAAAAGAAGTATAATGAATTAATTCCACGCAACAAAGCAAATTGGTTTATGCATGAGAGCGCGTGTAAGAATATAAAAAATTCCTAAAGATTATAACCTACAAGCTTAAGCTTTTAGATGGGTAACAAGGTTTACAGATGTATGACAATATAGGTTCAAATTTCTATAATCTTTATAATTAGGTTCCTTTGGTTTGAAGTTTAATTTCACTGATTTCTATTAACATTTGATTTATTAGCAAAAGCATTATGATCACGTGGACTAATGAACAAAACTTTTCAGCTTCAGTCAAATAAAACCAGCTTAAATTAAATCCAACTCAGCAAACTATATGACAATAGCAGGTAGTAAAATCTCAAGTGAAATAATTCAAAAACATGCATGAATCAAAATCATATATCCAATTCTTTAAAGACCCACAAATAATTAATTAACAAAAACAATAGCTTTTTCCTTCTGCAAGAATATAATGAACTACAAAAAGAACCAAAATTCTTAACTCAATGAATCAGAAAAATTATGGCTAAGAATTTTATGAAAATTTGAGAATTTTAGGCACTTGAACTAACCGGACATTGTGGCAAGATAAAGTGTTGTATAGAGATATATAGTAGAAATCCTCAAGCTAGGGTATATGATTATGAAATAAGGTTTGGTGATGGCTATGGTAAATATAGAGAGAAACAAAGAAATAATAAGGTATAAGTCAAAATCGACAAACATTTAGTTGGTATATGTTTTACAAAATAAAAAAGTGGATAATCCATCAGGCCCGCAAGATAAATCTCTGATTTCATACAAGTCCACAAACATAAAAAAATATCATTCAGATTCCTTCTGCCCAGAATTTTTTTCACATGAGCATTTTTGACAAACTCCAATAAATTTAACATTTAAGTAGCTATTTTCAAAAAAAATTAAAATATATATTTAAGCATTGAAAACATATTTAAGTATTTCCAATATCTATTATAACATTAATTTTATTTTCTTCTCTGTATCGTAGACTGCAATATTAATTTTAATACGTAAACACATACTTTTAATTTTTTAAAAGAGCAACTTAATTGTCAAGCTTGACGAAATAAAAAAAAAAACTCACGTGGAAAAACTTTTTTGGGTGAAAAGACTCAGATGGTATACCTTCATTTTTGTGGATGGCATGAAATCAGGAGACTACATTAGGGGATCGAAAGAAATTACCCCTAAAAATGGCATAACGCTAATTATCTTAAGCCATCAATCGTTATTTGTTGTTTGGATTATTTTTAAAGCACTCATTAATTTGAACTTATGCATAAGGATGTTAACAATTCAATTTCAAGTTGATCCGACCTCAGCTCAATATTGAATTGAAAGTTTTCAATTTGATCTCGATTCAATCAAAAATATGAATGAGAAGAGTTTGATTGAATCATGATTCAAGCTAGTCCTGACTGATTTATTAGTGATTCAAGCTCGATTTGAGCCAAAGCAAATATAACTTTCGATTAATTTTCCATCTTTCAGATCTTAGATGTCTTATTGAACTTCAATTATGTGTCCATTTTGATCTAATAGTTAGAAATAGAAACAATAAAGTTAATCTATAGTCAATAGTATTTGAGCAAAAGCCATAAAGAAATTATAATATAGTCATCCAATAGGCTATTACAAAAAAACTAATATTTTGAAGCAAGTTATACATATATTTATAAATTTTAAATCGATCTGATTTCGAGTTGCCTCGATCTGATCCTATGCGACTCAAGATTGGATTGATAAAAAACTCGTGCCATAAAATAACTCGTTAGTCGGCTCGTTTGGATAGAGTTGATTTTGATTTGATTCAAAATCCGATTCAACTTTCAATCAATCTTCAATCTTCGAGCCAAGATAATAGCCTTATGTATTTTGTTTCCCGTTCTTGATTATGGATGTTTTGAACATTAAAAAATAAATAAATAAATAAATATCCAAGAAGATGACACGAAGCATGTAATAAAAATATATTAGATGTGAGAAGTTCTTGAACGTAAGTTGCATGAGGTATGTATTAAAACTATCCAAAATGTGGCAAGTTGTTAGAACATAAGGAATCTTTTTGCATTTTTACAACTATTTATTATGATAAAAAAATTTACATCTATTTAAGGTTTTAAAATATTTGATTTCAAAATTAAGTAGAAATAGCAGAAAGAAATAAAAAAGCTTCTAAATTGAAGCTTTGCTCCATAATCAATTTTCTACGGCATGCAAAAAATTTCTATCAGAAAGGGGATTGAAAATCTAAATATGAGAAACATGATCTCAAATAAAGGATTAACTCGCTAAGGTTTATATATTAGCCAACTCATTCCAAGCACATTAACAGAAGTGTTGAGCCCATGTCAATTTGATGACAAACCTTTATATATAGAGTATAGAATCATTGTAGGAAACAAATTATAATGCTATATTTCTGCTTCAAGTGGAACAGTTGTTCATTTTATTGTTATTTTCTACTATTTGCACTTTGATTGGAGTTATCTACTACAAAGTTTCTGTACTATGTATAAAAGATTTAAGGTCCCTAACCCCCTTCATCACATCTCCTTTCCTTTACAATAGTGATGTTTTATTTTGTGTGATTAAAAAATTTTACTCAAACTTAAAGGCAAATTTTATAGAATAGTTATAAGACCATTAATGTTATACGGTGTTGAATATTAGCCCACAAAATATAAACATACAAATAAAATAAGTATCACAAAAATGAGGATGATAATGTGAATAAGTGGGCATACGTAAAAAATTAAGATGAGAAATAAGTACAACCGCGAGAAAGTTGGCGTAACCTCAATTAAATATTAGCTCACAGAAAGTCGGCTTATATAGCTTGGACATATAAATCATAGGTCAATAGAAGCTCCAATAAGGAAAGTTAAATTATTAGACCTTACCCATATAAAAAGAAAAAGAGAAATGCCAAAATAACATGATAATAAATTATAAAAAAAATAATTTTATATACTTGAAATTAAATGAATATTTGTTATTTGATAGAGTGCAATAAAAACATAAGATTCATATAGTCAATCCCACCTAGTAGGGTAAAAACTTGATTGTTATTATTGTTATTTATTTTGAATTAGTTATATATAGTTCAGATGAAGTAGCTCAAATGCATGATTATGTAGCTACTGCAAATCATGATATTTCTCTTATTTCTTTGATATATTAGTACATTTAAATGCCTAAATAGACATTGCAACTTTCATTTTTATTTGAATTATTACATAAATAATTATATTTATTTAACACGACAAAGAGTATCGTGTCCTAGTTTGTAAAAGGTTGTCGTATTCTCATATTCGTGTCGTGTCGTGTCATGTTGTATCATCTTCGTGCTTCATAGGTTAGAACTTAAGCCAGTGTAAAAGGTTCCAAGAGTTTAGATCTTGAGCCCAAAAAAATAATCAGGTACGTTTGTGTTTAGATCCCAAGTAAAAGGCACATTTTGGATTTTGAGCCTTGTGCCTAGAAAAAGGTCTTAAGCTTCCTCCTTATAATTACGTCTTGAGCTTAGGCAATAACAAGTTTGACCTAATAGAACCCCAAAGAAGAAACTAAGAGAGTGGAGTAAATCCTTTGAAAGGCTGAACTACTATATGTCATTGTTATTGTGTTTTCATTCATACATACTTCGACTTTATGCTTTTCTAATTCAAATCGGTATTCATCAACTAAAAAATCTCAAAAATAACACCTTATCAAATAATTGATAAAGTTTGAGTCAATTAGTCAAATGATCTTAAATTGATCATAAAGATCAATCTTTCCGAGAGACCTTTTTTTTAACACTATAACTCACTAATATTCTACTAACATGCTTAATTCTATTTATTTGCTTATTTACTTATCGTATCTAATTCACTAATATTTATTTTTTGTACTTCAGGACTCTTATTTATTATACACATAATATTTATTTTGCACTAACTTTTATTTTCTGTAACTTTTTATATAATAACTATTCATACAAACAAACTGTAATAATTCACTAATATTTTCTTTCTAACACATATACATATTACATACATATATACTCATATTTATAAGCATATATAACAATAAGAAATCAAATTTTATTCTACTAAGTGGGGTAGGTTACTTGAATCATTTATTTTTATTACACTATCAAATAATAAGTATATACATAAAGATTATACTTGTACTTATACATAGCTTTTTTCTTACCAATTATAAATATCAAGACACCTTAATCATATTGCTACTACTATATAACAAAAGGCTCTCAACAGTATATTTTAAAATTGTCCTAAATTTTTTTTAAACACCTAATCCAACCTCCCTCTTGGGTGTGCCACACAGTTCAACAAGAAGTTCCTTGAATACTAATCTAATATATGATCCTAATCAAGTACCTTATAACATCCCTACACAATGATGTGCACCGTAGAAGCCTTCAAGCGTTTGGTGAGCAAGGGGATCTAGCAGAAAGCACCTCCCAGCACGTACTCGTGGAGGCAGCTAATAGACAAAAATTCATTTTTCTTATATTTGTTTTGGAGTAAAATGAAAGTCCTATAGCATTATTTTGAATTATGAACAGTCGCATGCTGTCCCCTCTTCCTCTATATTTTGAGTTATTCATCTGCCCAAGAACTTGAACCCAATTTGAGCTGAAATTAACCTCTAATTGCATGAAATTTGAAATACCAAATACAATAAACAACAAGAAGGATAAAGAACAAGAATACACAGATTTATATGAAAAACCCCAACATCAGGGAAAAAAACCATGAGTACAGATCACTATATTAAAAAGAAGAGTATAGAAAGAGGGTTACTATCAGTGGCTATAAGTTCTTTAGAATTATTTCGCCCTGTGTGTGTATATACATATATATATTGTAATAAACCCTAGACACAAGAACAAGTCCTTTTACCAAATATCTCACACTGCGAGCTCTTTGAGTCAGAAAAAACAAAATTCAGATCACCAACTATAAAAAAATCAATTTTAGTTGCTTCTAGAGCATAACAAAATACTCTGGTTCATTATGTCCGTTGAATTGACTTTAACAGACTTAAACTAAACACTGTTAATGAATTGGCTTCGAAGCTATATTGAACCCAGAAAATATTCACAGCCTTAGAAAATCTGAGGCAGAATCTGATCAAAACATGCATAGCTTTGTGACAATTTCAAGTCTTCCAAGCAAATTTGTTTTAAATTTGTGCTAAAGTTACAATCTGTTGCCTGCTAAACAACTCCCAAACGTAAGCTGAAAACATGCTCCTCGTTCCAAAAGAAACATCAACAGCTGTGATTGAACGGAGGAGGGAAATAGAATTTTACCAGCAAAAGAATAATTGTTCTCCGGGGAACCGAAGAGGTAGCTGTCTGCTGCAAGGATCTTCTGCCGAAAGGTCTCAACAACGGGAGGATAGGTGCCTTTGACCTCGAGATCGGTGTTGAGTAATGGAAGCTGCGAGACGTCGACGTACTCGATCTGCATCCCTTTTATAGACTCATCGCAGATCTCCATCGCTTCGCAGATAACAGAGAGATTTGCAAACGATAATAGCTGAAAAAGGGAAAGTGAAGGAAAGAGAGGAAGAAGATACCGCTTCGGATGAGGCCGCGATTGAATGAGGCTCTGCGGAGGGAGCCGCAGATGGCCACCACTTTGATCACTGGATTGACTGAGGTCGCCGCCGCTCCGGCCATTGCTTCCCTCCTCGTTCTCTTTCTCCCGCCGGAGCAGCCTCTTCCTTTGATTTCGAGCGAGCTCAAGTCAATTCGAGTGTTCTAAAATTTTAAATTTTATAAGTGAATTTTCAAATTAAATCGAGTCAAACAAATAATATACACTTTTATAAAAATATCTATTATTTATACTAAATATATTAAAATATAATATTATAAATTTACATTTTAATTTTATATATATATTTAATATCAATTCTTTTATATAAATATTATCATATTTACGTATAAAAATATCTTAATTATACTTTAAAAAATTTTAAATATATATATTTATACATATATCGAGTCAATTACAAGTTAAATTAATTTATTTCAAGCGAACTATTTCAAACCGAAAGAAAATTTAATCGATTTTGAATTGAGCAAAATACAAGTAAAATTTAATTTTTGCATAAAATTGCCTAGTTTGATTTTTTTTTTTTTTTTATAGGATGCTTATTGAAATTTTTTAGTAAAAAAAAGTTATTGAAATTCACATTTATATAATGATTAAATTTACAATTTTAAAAATTTTGCATCCATTCCATAACGTTGAGAATATTATATTACTTCATTTCTCTAATATATCGAGAACATTCAGGATTCTTAAAAAATGATTTATTTATTTATGTAGCCCGTCTATAAAAATTATATTCTCTCCACAACCTTTCCAAAAAAAAAAAAAAATATTACTCAAACTTATATCAATCATAGATCCATATAATACTTAATCAAACCTTAATTTCTCAGCAGAGCTATTTACAATCATCACTTGGTCCCTATGGAAGAAGAGAAACTCGGTCCCAACAGGTGAAATCAAAGGGTCACTCCCTGTTTGGCGCGAGGACCAAAACAGGACCAAAATAGCACTAGTTTAAAAAATAATAATAATAATAATAATAAATAAATAAAGTATTTTAATTATTCTACACAAATTTTAATATAAAAAATAATATTTTACTTCACATACTCAATAATTTTTAATAAAAATATAAAATTTATTTCACATTTTAGATCAAAATACTCGATTTGAATCTTTTGGTCTAGAATATGAAATAAAGTTGATATTTTTATTTTAAATTGTTGAGTATATAAAGTAAAATAATATTTTTTATATTTGAATTTGTGTAAAATGATTTAAAATATTTATTTATTATTATTATTATTGTTTTTTAAATTAGTACCATTTTGGTCCTATTTTGGTCCTGTTTTAGTCCTGTTTTAGTCCTCGCGCCAAACAGGGCCTTTAGTGACTTGAGCTTATGCTCTAGCCTGTTTGGAGGCAAGGCTATTTTGGACTTTGCACGCGCCGGCCCCAAATCAGTCCGAATCAAGCTATTTGGAGTCCGGACTACATGATAGCTCAATGTTCGCTGGAGGACCAACCCTAATACCCTAATAACACCTAGAGGCCGCCCATGAAGCCAATCATTAAGACAATTTTGACGTTGCGGTAGATGAACACCAAGAGCAAATGAAAATTGTAGTAACCCGTGATCATAAAGGTGCCCCCCTCCTTTGCTTAGCAGCAAAATAAGCGATTTTCTTAGCTAATAGATTTATTACATTATCTAAACATATCATAATATCAAACAACTTATTTCTCTAAATAATATAACAAAGCTTTGAATTAAATGTCCCATATAAGTATCATCCTGAGAACACTTCATACAAGAAAAAACCAAATAAAACGCAATACTTTCAACTCAGTAATAAGCGATTCGAGTGCAATAAAGTTATTCATGATGACGACGATGATCAATGGCGATATCAAGAAGGCAACTTGAGAAGTTCTGAAGAAAATAACTGAAAGTAAAATACTTTTTAAGATTCGCTCCTGAGCCTGAGGGTAAAAGACTTGAGAGACAACAAAACTTGCTTCAGCTTCTCTTTTATCTCAGCATCAATGAGATTTCCATCAGCATCAAACTTCATAGGAGGCTGGAATGCCTGCACAAACAACTCAGGCTTGTTGATGAAATGAAGATCCACAAAAACCCCAACTTGGCGCAGATGGTATTGAGACCTGCCACCTCCAAAGCCTCCCCCTGCACTCACTACAGCTGCAGTCTTGCCTGCCCATACATTTGGAGGCCTTGATGCCCAGTCTATCGCATTCTTCAAAGGAGCTGTGAGTAATAATAACGAAAACCAGATATAAGAGATAATTATGGGGGTGCATGCAAATATAATCGTTTCATTTCATGCGTTTTGTTCTTTTAGCAAAAACAGTAATGTAAGTAGTTTGACTTTTGCATGTTTTTTTTTCCATCTCATTTATCTTCTTTTTCCATAACAATTAACGGCAAATATGAGACGATTACTATTGAACAATCCAAAATTATCAGTTTTTTAAAAGTTGAATCTCCCTGAAACAAATGTAATAAACTCAGGAAACTATATGAAAATACCAGCTAGAAAAGGAACTAGGTGAAATAATCTAAACTATCTCAAATATCCGATTCTTTAAATTAAGATATTAATAGAAACTTTTGTTTCTACTTTCCACAAGAAAATAATGATGACCCTGAAAACGAACCAAAATTCTTAACTCTCAGTAAATCTGACAATGTATGGCTAAGACTTTCATGAAAAATTGAGGATTTTGACTGGTTTGTTTTACATGAACTAATTCGACATTGTGGCCAGGCTACGGCACTGTTTGTTTAATTAAAAGGTTAATATAAAACCTCCGTAACGGCGTTTTGTAACACCGTTACTGTTATTAACGGACTGTCATGTTAAATTTAGGCGGAGGGGGTAGACGCGGATCGCTGCGAAGGATTTATTAGAGTTGCATTTACTTCCTGCGAAGGCTTTCTTCTGACGCGATCTTCCGCTAGGGTTGCAGCAATCGTTCTCTGCCGCTGAAGCCGAAAGGTCAGCACGGCTTGGGTATTTACTCGTGGTCGGTAAGCGTCATTCAACTTACAGTGCGTTCCCTGCTTTGTCTTCAAAATGTTTCCATCTCCATAACGAAAAGAGGTTTGTTGATCTGCGCTCTACGCTCCTCTTTGCAAACCTACACCTTTCTGCTACAACTTGGGTGGTAAGTTATTCGCAACTTGTGTACTCCTACTTTGACATTCCTTCTGTCGGAATGGACTTTCTCAAAGGCTACTTTACTGAATCTGAATGATTGTTCAGACATGTTATAAAATCGAAAGGAGCAGCTATATTTGGGTGTTGTTTGGTCTTTTCTGTTGGGAAATTTTTCTGCCCAGCTGATTAGTTTAAGCATATGATGGAATGCGACATGGTACATGACTACTTCTATGATTTCTATCGTAACTGATGCTTACAGATTTATCCACTTGAGCAGTACAAGTAGGGCATGAAGCATTATTTGGTCTTCTTGTCATTCCAGCAAGTGTGCAACAGATCACTTTTATTTTTCACCTTCACACGGTCTTCGTAGTTCTGCATGTTTTTCCATTATTAAAAAAAGGGCGAAGTGTTTATTGCTTGATCTCTGTCATTTCTATTCTTTTGATTTTACGGATTTCCTCAGCGGAATTACAATTTTCCTTATGTGAGAGTGTACAAATCTGCACTTTGAAGGTCTCTGTAGTAGTACTTCAGTTATCTTTAACTTAATTTATTCACATTATTTGTGAATAAATTAAGCCGAAATGATTCCTTCAGACTTTGACAGATTGCGAATCATCTACTGACACAGTGGAAAATAAACAATTGTTATGTAAAGAGTGTAATGATAAATTCGAAAAAGGACTGATTACCTATTATTACAAAAGTTAGTTTGTTAGGTTAGCTTGTTACTTCAACATGCCTTTGTAGTACTTTCTCAAGATAATTGCGTATTTCTTTTTGTAGTTAAGAAGCGATCTATGAGTCGACGAGAGAAAGGAGCGGAAATAGCTGGACAGGGCTCAAGAGAGAAGAAGAAGGAGGATGTTCTTAGAACACAATGGAGTGATTTAGAGAGGGATTACCTTATTGACCTAATGTTGGAGGCAGAGAAACATAATGAGCTCGAGGGATCACAACCAAACTCACCTGCAGTATGGAATCAAATTGTTCAAAAATTAAATGTGAAATTCAATTCCAACTTCTCCAAGCAGAAAGTTATGGATGTCTGGCATAACTTGAAGTCCAAATGGAAGCGATACCATGACCTAAAGGATAAAAGTGGATGGAAATGGAATGAAATCTTATGTATGCCTGATGTAAAGCCAGAATTGTGGGACGAGATACTAAAAGTAAGCAGTTGTAATGAGATTTAACTTATAAAATTGTGAAAAGTGCAGTTATAGCTAATTGATTATTTGTAACTGATTGTAGGAAGATCCTGATTGTAGGAAGATCCTGATTATAAGCAATGCAGGCTAAGTGGCTTCATCCATTTTAACAAAATGGAATTAATTTGTGCCAAAGACAGTGCTAAGGGAAGTATGGAAGTTGGAACGGTACACGGCAACCGTTCAGTAAGTTTGGAAGTTGAAGGAGATACAGAAAATATAGAAGTAATTAACATCGACGACCAAACAATCAACCAAGCCGACGAAGATGTGTCCTTCCGAGGTAGTGGTAGTAGGACGAGTGTGCGAGGATCTAGTTCTGGGAAAAGGTTGGCTACATCGAGGACTACGGAATTTAAAAAGGATAAAAAGATGCGAGGACCTATGACAGAGGAAGATGAGAGACGTAAATTCATTTATATTGAAAGAACAGAAGCGGTGAACAAATGGGTTGAGAATTACACTTCTAAAGGAGGGATCGTAGCTGCAACCGAGAGGTTGCGTTCAATTCCGAAGCCTCCAGTAAGGCATTCATAAAAATGCTGGAAAGCAATAAAAATGTCGAGAATAGAGCTACCTTTATGTCTCTTACAGATGAAGAGCTCCCTGCTTGGGTTGAACATATATGTGACTCCGACCCAATCTTCGCTACGACACCAATTTGGATTTAGCTTTATTATCTTATGTTTTTTTTTGTGTTTTGGGCAGTTCTTCAGACTGAGACTGCTGAAAAGAATTTGAAAAGTGCTCATGCTGAGACTTATATTTTTGTTAATTTCTGAGATGCACTTTTGACAATGTTTTCGTTTTCAAGTTATATTAATGAAATATTTTAATTTTCCAGAGCATATTTATGCATATGATTCATTTGGGCTTACAGTTTGATTAACCTCTTAAATAATTCGGAATGCTTCTGATTGCAAATTGAGTATGAGTTCTACATAATGTTGATGATGTTTTTTAAAAAACCTGAAACATTTGGATGGTTGGAAAGTGAGTGAACATGTCAATTATACATTTGTGAAGCTCAAAAAGGTGTTGAGCAAAGATGTAGCAGTCCTACCCTTGGACTTCATCTTGGGTTGCTTTACCTATTTCGATTATGACTTCTGCTTTGTGATGAAAAATTGAACATACATGTGCACTTTCTTGAAAACAGATTGCTAAATACTTAATTGCTTAAAAGGTGGAATAACATTGGTGATGATTTAAAAGAATCTGAAATGTTTTTATAGATTGCAAATGAGTGGAGAACATCTCAACTATACATTTGTGAAGCTTCGCTTTGGTATTTGTCGGTTTGAGGTGTTAAGCAAGAATGAAGGAGTTCATCTTGGTCTTATTCCTGGGTTGCATAATGTTGGTGATGTTTTTTAAAAAATTTGAAACATTTGGATGGTTGGAAAGTGAGTGAACATGTCAATTATAC
>KZ451993.1:3153373-3163386 GCA_002786265.1 Apostasia shenzhenica
CCTGCAAGACCATGTTGAAGCCTGCGGCCGTCGGCATCGACACCGGCCCTCCCGATCGCGACAGGCGGCAGCGGCCCGGGCATGCCGGCAGTCCATAATCGGATCGTAGAGCGCGGCCGCCGACGCCGGCGAACATGTGGCGCGAGCCGAGATCGCAATGCAGCTCTCGTCCGGCAGGCCTTCGGCCATGCAGGATGTCGTTGGTTTTGGTTCGAGATCGATATTTGCCAGTAGTGACATCGTCGTACGCCCGGCGCGCCGATGCGTGAGTGCTTTGATTCAGCAACATGATCGGGATGAGATGGCGCCTTGCCCTGTCTCATCGGCGCGACAAGAGACCGGGATGGCCGGCGAAAAAGGTAAAAGGTCGCCGCCGCGGACGTTTTTCACCGAAAGCGGTCTTTCTCTATGTCGTGTTCGGCATGTCCCGAGCGAGTTTCGAGCCCGCGGAGTTATCCCTCGAGACGCAGGGGATTTCGTCGATTTCGAAAGGTCGCCACGTTCATTCGGTCGGCGCACCGCTCCACAAATAGGCTAAGGCCCGATATATATCGCGGCTTCTATGTCGGCCAAAAAACACCGGAACAGCTCCCAAATTATTCCTGCGAGCAAGCGCTTCGCCAGGTCTCCTTACCGCACGCCTGTCGTTGGCAAATCAGCTAGTCTGTACGACGCGACGAAGGCCAATTTTCCGGACCAGTGGCCGAAAGAGTCAGCAGCTTGTGCGTGTGTGTGTTATGAATTCGCCCAGGCGCTCCGCGCCATATCGGCGTTTGTATTGGTCCAGCTTAACCGGCTCAAAACGGCAATTCCTCATCGTTCGGTTTAGCGCGTGCAATTGTTGCAGATGCACGACATTGTGCTGCAAGGGAAGTCTTGTGCCTCAACGCTGGAAACGGGGCCATGGGACAAACCTAAAAAAGCTCAAACGCCTCGCATTCGCAAACCCGGGCAGTCAGTGCTGTTCTGAGCCGCCGTCGACTATCGCAAGTTTAGCGGAAGCTTCCGCGGCCAAATTCGAGACGCGGCGGAGGATCGCGACAAACGTCGTCTCGTCGACGATATCGACGCTCGGCGGCATCCCCGAGGGATCGCGCGCAATGATGGGACGAGGAACATCCCGTATACGGCCACCAAGAGATGAAATGTCGCCACGCACGCCAGGTTCGTGATCCTGGCAAGCGCGATCTACCCGTCCGGCACCACCGTATCATGAGCCTCTTCTCACGAAGCATCTTATTCATCTCTCTTTTACGCGCATTCATCGATCCACGGAGTCGCAACCGTCAGAAAGAGGCTTAAGATCGACGGCCCCTGAACGACATGCATAGCGACACTGATAGGCAACCCATTCACGAAATCAGGCCTCAATAGAAATCAGAACGAGGGTTCGCGAACTCATCAGGGTTCGCGCGTGACAATGGCACGGTGAAGCGCGGCCAGAAACTGTACATCGAGGCGAACGAGGCGAGACGCTCAAGGGTCTCATCGCCGATGTGCTCTAGAACAGCGTCCAACATCCTGCCTCGAATGCATACGGCACAGTGAAACTTTATTGCGCTGCGGTCTTCGATCCTTGCTAACACACCGACCGAACGAGCTTTCGCCGTCGATTGAGAGGCCTTCAGTTGCTATTCGATACGGCTACGACATCACGTCTCTTTGTGCGCGCAGCCGACGCGATGTACGATGCTGCGTCGGAAAGGCGGCGCGGACGATGCGCGCGCCCACCCTCTGCCTTCCAGACGCAGCCCTCCGATCCTGTCTTCCGTTTCTTCGGCTGCGCCTCTTCCGCTAACGCCTGCCCGGCCGTTTGTCGCGGCGTCTGGTGACCTTCAATTGGGGCCGACGGACCGAATCCCGAGCGATACCCCGGCCATGCACGATCCGTGGGTTGCGGATGCACGAAGACGGTGCCGATCCCCGAGCTGCCGGAACGACAGCTCGATCTACCTTCTCGTTGCGACCGCATAGCTGCGAGACGGCACAAAGTCACTGAGCCAAATCCGTGGAGATCGCTTCCAGGCATTCAAGCCGGTTGGCGGGCGCAAGCAATCTGAAAATTTTTGTCCATGCGAACATCACGTTCCTCCCAAGCCCCGTCCGTCGTGCGCTCGGCGTTCCGAATGTCTTACCGGACGCGCATCCGGCTTCTGCGGACTTCGCCCCACCTCCCGCCCGATTCCGCGCTATGTCGGCCCATGAACATGCCGCCCCAGTACTGTGAACGCTATCACTCACGCGACATCGGGTACCGAATACGTCATCCCGATGACCATTCCGCCTGGATCGAAGGTGTACCGCTCGGATGGCGCATGGCGCACGTTACGACCCGCGCAACAACATTCCGCGCACTTGGGACGCCATCAGTCGTCGCCTACAGGTCGAATAAGAGTGCCGCCGTGTACCACTGATCAATTAGCTCATCGGACGCACGCATTGGCAGCTTCGGGTAGATGGGCCCTTCAGTTTGAACGAGGACAAGGGTTTGCGCCACTGCCAGGAAAGGCCTTGTCATGCCTTGAAACCCGACGACGCGCTGCGCGGTAGCGGCCTGACGGATCGCACGCCACGATAGCGCAGTCAATGTCCTTTGCGCATGAGAACGCGAGCCTGCAGACAGTTATGTTGTCGTCACGCACGACACGCAAGTATTCTTTCCATGCCCATTGTTCCAGTAAGTATCGCATCGACGTGAGCAGCGCCCGGTAGTCAGGTTGGCTTCGCTCGAGCATACGTCATCGTCGGCGAGTTCTACGCCTTCATCGTCCGCAAGTCGCCGAGTGAAGAAATAATGGCCAATTCGCGCGTCCGCTGCTGTTGAGGCGGAGCACGTTGTCTCTCTGGGTTGCAGGGCTCGGATCGATTCCCGACGCTGTCCGCCAAATGTCGGGTGCAGTCATGGTGCGGCTTCAAGAGGACCAATTACGTAGCGCGCAGCGTTTACCTCTGCCGCTTTATGGCAAAGCAGTCGGGCAATCGGGCTCAGGCGGCGAAAGCGCTGATCGACGACACGATCCTGTGGTGTGTTTCGGTCAAGCGCTGCCAACCCAGCTTTCGTCGCGGCAGCAACACTTGCACTGTTCGTCTGCTGCGGAGCTGAGCGCCTGTGCGAGCGTTAGCTAGCATGTGAGCCACTCACTACAACACGGAGGCCAAATTACCCTCCGGATGATGTCATCTACACAAATGCCACGCAGCTTGTATAGTCTTTGTTGACATGAGCGGCGCGATCAAACGAAAAGACGGACACAATTTCGGAACTTACGCCCATTGGGGCGTTCGGCTTGAGGCGTGAGCTCGTAGCGCTTCCATCCGCCGCTCTTTTCGCGCTGACATGCAAGCTAAAGATCGAACGTGAGGTCGAGAATCAGTCTTCGACCTTGCCTGCGAAAAGGCCGATAGCATTTGTGTCTCGCGCAACCTCTGCCGCCCAACTGCGAAACGGCCCCCGCCTTCCGGCTTCGAGACGTCCCCTTCGGCGGCTTGCCGGCCGGGCGCCCGAACTCTTGATCTGTTAGGCGCCGGCTGCGCAAAAACCTGTTTTTCCACCACCGTTCCTCGTCACGGCCGCCACCCAGTTCTGCGCAGCCGAGCGTCTTTATAGCTTGCGAGGAGCGCGCCGAGACTCGTCCAATGTCGCTTCGCTCGGCTACGACCTCGATCAGCTATCGTCGCGGAACAAAAAAGCTGGCGATCGATCACGTGCGACGTTCAGAGCGCAGCGAATACGAGGAGACCGGCGATCACTACCTCGCAGGTACTGTGTCATGTCCGCCCTAGCTATGGCCGTCGACCGAGGATCCCGCCAAGCGCCAGTCCGATCGACACGATCGAGACGCTTTTGTCCGGAGTTGAATGATGCGGCGATCCTGCGTTTCGAGTTACGCCGGCTTCTCGGTTGGCTCAAGGACCGCGGTTTGACGACCTTGATCACCGGCGAGCGCGCGACGGGCGCGACTGACCCGCCACGCCTTGAGATATTGTTCTCTGACTGCGTGATTCTGCTCGACAATCGCGTCGAGAGATGCGATCTACGACGCGGCTGCATCGTACAAGTATCGCGGATTCGGGCACGGCCCACGTACGTTCCTCATCGCCCGATGGAATCAGGTGTGCCGTCACACGGCGAACTCTCAAGCACAGTCGAGCGAATCGGCCGACGGAGCCGTCTGATCGATGTTCGGCTGCGGGCTACTTCAAAGGCTCGAGCTTCTCGTTCCGGGTCGCCGGCAACGCAGACGACATCACGTCCGCCTGCTCAGATGCCGACCTTGCGCCCGCGGCGACGTGCCTCGCCTTCGTCTTCGAGGAAGGCGGCGAGCAGTCTGCCGCAACCTTCCTCCTCTGGCTCGATCTCGCCGTCACGTGAAGCGCGGCTTGCGCGCCTCGAGGCGGCGCGCCGAACCTCACGGGCTCGAATTGACTGGGCGCATGCACCGCGACATCGAGGCAATTCAAGCGGCAATTGTCGTCATCGATTTCTGTGCTTTGCCGGTGGCCGAGGTATCGCTTGCTGCGCAGCTATGTCGACATGCTGAAGACCCGCATCACCCCGGCGTCTTCAACCAGCCTGCGCACGGACGGCGCCTGTTCGACCAGGCCCGTCGTACCTCGTCCTGTCGTTCGCTGACATGGAACCACCTGATCAACGCCTGCTCGACGTCGAGAGCAACGGCGAGCGATCTCGGCGTGCACACCTGCTCTACGTCACATTATTTTCGCGCGCATGACCATTCGAACCAGTTGCTATTTTTTATGATGTCGGAGAAGGCGTCACATCGTCGACCCTATACGGACCGCCGTCTGTGCGTTACTCGGGCACCTGCGCGCGTCTGTCGAGTGAGTTGCTGGCGAGCAGGCGGCAGCGTGAGCCCGCAGGACACGAGCCGGCACGCTGAATCGCGCGTCGCCGCCCAAGCTGATCGAGCTGGCAGATGTGAGCTGCAGGCGAGCCTGGTATCATTATTGTTATTACGAGAATCGCTATTTTCTCGGTCGAGGACGAGAAGCGCGAGGCAGCCTGGACGACGAAACGCCAGTCAATCGCTCGGCCGCAGGGAGTCTCCCGGATGAGCATCTGCGAGCCGGTGCGCGTCCGAGGGACGGAAATACCACCTGTCGCCTTCTAGCGTTCGCTGCCAGACGGCGAAGTCGCTAGCCGTCGCGACTCCGGCGCGTGTGCGAGGACACCTTGCCGGGCGCTACGACATCGAGGTGATCGACCATCATCAGAGAACCCGCAAGCTGGCCGTCCGCGCGACCAGATCCTCGCCGTGCACCGACCCTGGTGCGCAAACTGCGGAGCCGCTGAAGCGGTATCATCGGCGAAACCTTTCCACACCGGAAGGTGCTCGTGGCTGGAACAATCAGACCGAAGGACGTGCGTTATTGACGGACGGACCGCTCATGGCGCAAACCCGCTACAGCTGCGCTCTTCAATCCCCTTTTTAATGAAATCCCGCTCGCGCCTCGCGATCGAGACACGTCCAGCCGCACTGCGACGCCAGGTTCGGAGCCGGCTCGATTTCGAGATCATAGATTGATCTACCAGCAGCCGGAGCTGCCGAGCATCACCGCCTGGTTCGCCGCCCCGACTTTGCGAAGTTGGAACCAACCGTGCGGAGGCGTATCATCGCGATCTTTTCGACGAGGCGCGCGTCCTCGCGCCTCGACCTCGTCCCGCGGTGGGCAGTAGGGCTATGTCTGGACGTCCCCAGTTCCGTCGGTACGCTATTCACAGCGGGCCCAGGCAACCCGCCATCGCGGAGCTGGAAGCGCGCCTCGAGAGATCGAGGAGACCTGGAGGCGATTCCGACGCCGGCGACTTCGACGCTCTGTGTGGTCCAGGCGCCGGAGGTGTGGCAGAGGTTCTACACCGCTGGCGTGGAAAACGCGTATCGTCCCCTATCGGACCTCCTGATATCGAGCAAGTCGCCCGAACGGCGCTTAACGACTTATCGACCGAACGCATGCATGTGCTTTATTGCAACACGCTCCGCACGATGGTCGGCGTTGCCGCCATAGGAACGGCTGATCGCCAGCCTCTCGCGCGGCTTTCGTGAAACCCGACGATCACGACATGCCCTTACAGTTGATTCGCGAGGGCGCACCACGCTTGCCACGACGCTGGCGCAGCCTACGCTCAGTCCTGAAGGCGGGCACCCCTGCGTCTATCTGCGCTGTAGCGAAACTGCAGCGCTGAACCGAGTCACGCCGTGCTCTGCGGCGTCCTACGCTCTCTCCGCAAGCAGCAGCTCCATCTGCGCGATGTGTCCGACGCCACCGCCGCCCGAGGCAAAAGCAGAGACGGCGAGCGACGTACGGGAACGTTGCTGCGCCACAGAACAATGGAGGCGAACTCGGCCAGCTACCGCGGACGTCGCCACGACGTTCAACAATCTCCTCAACGATCAATCCGTTCCTCGAAACCGAAGCTGCTGCAGCCCCTGAACCTCGCCGACGAACCTGCCGCAAAATCGCTCCTCGAAGCGCTCTCCGCATCCCGTCGCTCGCGCCTCCAAAGCTTCCGGACCGTCTGGCTTTCGCGCGACGCCGGGCTGACAGCCGAGTGTTCGCTGTCCGCGCGATTGCGCCCGTCTGTCCCAGCCCGCTGCCGCCGATCGTTGGCTCCCTCCCCTCGCGCGCCCGTCGCAGCGCGCTGCTTACCGGCGCCTCGCCCGTCGAGATCCGCTCTTCCACTCGCGGTGCACGCGCGCGCGCCCTCGTCGGCGCGGCTCGTCGGCGCCCGCGTGCGGCTCCTGCTGCCGCTCGCCGGCCCCGCCTGCTATCCGGCCCTCCCGCCCCTTCTTCGCGGGTAGCTCTGCCCGATTCACCGGGACCGGCAATCCCCGCGCGCCAAGCTCGCCCGGAATCTTTCGAGCCTTCTTCAACGCCCCACGCCGATTGGGCAAAACGGCACCGGCCTCGCCTAGCCAAGTGTTTCGCGGTTCCGCCAAAGCAGTCCTGCGGCCCAAACGTGAACCGGTCGTTGCCGGTCGGTTTCCGACGGCCCGACCTTCACGCTCTTCCTGCCGCGCACCGAAGGCGAACGCTGGCAACCGCACCACCCAAGTCGACGAACGGCCGTCCAACGGCGCCGACGGCGCACCGCCCGCAGTTCATCTTGGTCTTATATCCTGGGTCGTTGTCCTCCAGTTACACTCGTTGATGGATGTTCTCACACACAAATACTTGCACATCATCGATATGTGTGCCCTTTTCTTCTACGCCTGCATGCCAGTGAACCTGCGGCTAACTCCGAAGGACCCACCTGGGTCCCGGAACCGCACTCCCGAGCTCGATGCGTCACACCCTGTAATTACCATTCTATAGCATCAAAAAAGGTGTTGAGCAAAAGTGTAAATGTAGCAGTCCTACCCTTGGACTTCATCTTGGGTTGCTTTACCTATTTCGATTATGACTTCTGCTTTGTGATGAAAAATTGAACATACATGTGCTCTTTCTTGAAAACAGATTGCTAAATACTTAATTGCTTAAAAGGTGAAATAACATTGGTGATGATTTAAAAGAATCTGAAATGTTTTTATAGATTGCAAATGAGTGAAGAACATCTCAACTATACATTTGTGAAGCTTCGTTTTGGTATTTGTCGGTTTGAGGTGTTGAGCAAGAATGAAGCAGTTCATCTTGGTCTTATTCCTGGGTTGATTTACCTGTGTTTTATGATTTCTGCATTGTGATGAAAAATTAGTAATTAATTTGCCCTTTCGTTGTGAGCAGATTTCTGTATAAATATTTGTTGTAAGGCTGAAATAACGTTGGTGATGATACGAAAGAATTTGAAATATTTTTTCGGTTTTAAAATGGGTGGAAGGCATGTCAATCATACAATTGTGAAGCTTATTTTCTGTGTACCTGTCAGTTTTAGGTGGTGACTACATTGAAGCAGACCTTCCGTTTGGTTTTCTTCAACATTGCTTCACCTATTTCATGATTTCTGGTTTATGATGGAAAATTTATAATTTATATTCTCTTTTTGGAAAGCAAGGTTCTAAATAAGTTATTACTTTAAGCAATAACTTGCGTTGGTGATGATTTGAAAGAATCTGAAACGTTTTGATGGTTTCAAATTGACTGGAAAGCATGTCAATCATACACTTGTGTAGCTGTCAATTTTAGTTGTTCAGCTACATTGAAGGAGACCTTCCCTTTGGTCTTCCTGAACATTGGTCTACCTGTTTGCATGTTCTGCTTTACGATAAAAAATTGATAATGTATATTTTCTTTTAGGAAAGCAGACTTCTAAATAAGTTATTGCCGTAAGGGTGGAATAACATTGTTGATGATTTGATAGAAACTGAAATATTTTGATGGTTTCAAAGTGACTGGAAGTGTATGTCAATCATACACTTATGAAGCTCAAATTTGGTGTACCTGTCGGTTTTAGGTGATGAGCTACATTGAAGCATGCCTTCCCTTTAACATCGAAACATTGCTTTACATGTTTCATGTTTTCTGCTTCATGATGAAAATTTCATAATTTATAATCTCTTTTGGAAAGCAGATTTCTAGATAAGTTATGGTATACGTTTGTAATAACGTTGGTGATGATTTGAAAAAATCTGAAACGTTTTGACGGTTCGAAAGTAACTTGAAAGCATGTCATACCATTGAGGTACATTGAAGCATACATTCCCTTTGGTAACCTGATGCTAATGCTTTACCTATTTTATGATTTGTATTTTGAAGATTAATTAGTAATTCATGTACTCTTTCTTGAGCTCAATCATACATTTGAAAGGCTTCATAACGTTTGTTTAACTGTATTGTAACTTGGTTATATTTCTATTAGCATTTTTTTGACTTTGAAATGCAAAAACCTATAACTAAATCGATGATTTTAATCCTAAATTCTATGGTTTGTCTTTTTTAATGTTGCATGCTCTTTGGCTGAAACTACCTTCACGTTACATTGTTAATATTGATGATGTTCTCAATGAATTTCTGCTTCGTTATTTCTGTTGCAAGCACGGCATCCTCACTAAATTGTACTTTTTTCTGCAGCTATAGCATCTGTGATTATGTACTTGGAAATGTAGAAGTGTTTTCGTTAAATATATATTATGTTTATATACTGAGTAATGTTGATGATGTCAACCGAAGAATTCTAAAACTTATTATTAGTAATTTTTAAAAATCACAATTTTTCCTCATAAGAATAAAGTTAATATTTACAAAGACTGTAATTCTCATATTTGTGGATATTTATTTTTTTGTCAGACTTGTACATGCTAATTTATTTAGAGCACTGGCAATTTTGTTTGAAATGAGTACAAGTACTCCTTTTACTGGTGGACATATGGACTTCTTTGAGTTCATGACATTAGATGAGAATGAGAAGTGGCTTGAGGACTACATGCTATCCGAATGCATTCCTCGACAGCCACGTAAAATGTATAATCGTCCATTCAGTGGTTTGCAAAATTTGGAGCACCTACTGTACAACGAGTGATGCGGGACAGATGAATGATGATGCGGTTTAGAGATCAGCAATATTACCAAGTAGATTATTCACAAAATAATGCTAAATTTCAGAGAATAATTTTGTGATGACTGAGAAACTAATTAAACTCGCAAAACTAATTACTTTTAAAATTTTAAATAAATTAGATCGAAGGTCGCGTCCGTCGCCGTCCCGGTGCCATGCGCGACCGCGTCGCTCGGTTCTGCTCGCGCAGCGCGCTCGCCCGCTTGGACCGAGGCCCTATTTGGAGAAATTACATTGGGATTCCTGGAATTTTCTGACTCAGTTACGCAATTTCAACAAAACACTTCTAACCTTGGCTAAAAATCAATAATCTGGCATTTTAATGCTCGCTGAGTGATTTCGCTTCGAATTTTCCACTGAGTGCGACCATTCATTATTGACGCGAAATTTTAAATTATTGTTGCTAAATTATTGTGAGACCCTCAATCCGTTCCCTATTTCTGATTTATTGAAAAACTGAAATTGCGCCCCTAAGTCTGAATTGGTAATTCTCAATTACCTC